>JAKSZT010054329.1:3051526-3089062 GCA_026826555.1 Tolypeutes matacus | reverse complement strand
TAATTGTAGAATCAACATGAGCATTGCAAAATTTTTTCGCTCTGTGGTTTGTCCTTACATTTTGTTGGTGGCTTTGTTTGCTTTGTTTTTCAGATACATTTTTTTAACAGGCACCAGGGGTGATCCCTGGACCTTGTACATTCAAGGTAGGTGCTCAACCACTGAGCTACAGCCACTCCCCATAACAGATACTTTTCTAAAATATATATTTTAAATAAAGGAATTTAGATTACATAAATGTTACACAAAAATATAGGGGATTCCCATATGCTCAACTTCCTACACCTCCCACAATTTCCCACATAAACAACATCTTTCATTAGTGTGGTACATTCATTACAATTTATGAAAACATTTTAGAGTATTGCCATGAAGCATGGATTATAGTTTACATTGTGGTTTACACCCTCTCCCCCAGATTTTTTTTTCAGAGGCACCAGGGATTGAGCCCAGGACCTCATACATGGGAAGCAGGCACTCAACCAACTGAGCCACACTTGCTCCCTGATATTTTTTATTTTAATGCATTTACATTTATCAATCTATTCCTGCATGGTTTGGTTCTGTGTGCCATAATCAATAAATCTTCCTCTAATGAGATTCCACAGGAGTTTTCTGTATCTTCTATTCTAAGTGGCTTATAGTTCAGCTTCTCAATCCTGAGTCTTTGCTGTTGCCTGAGCTGATATCTATGGTGGCAGGTGGCCCAGCAATGACCCTGATCAGTAAGTGTCCCAGAAATATCTCCTGCTTATGTCCAAGTTTGGTGAGCCTGGGTTCTGTTCTCTGCACAGGAGGTGGGTAGTGGGGAAGGATTGAGCTTGCAGGATGAATCCCATCCAGGCTCTCCCTGAAGCTGCAGACCCAGGTGCCTTCCATTGACCATCTGGACCATGGTTGAACATTCTTGACCAGCATGGTAGGAGGGGATGCCCACCAATCACAGTTTACCTTAAAACTCCTTCAGCCACCACTCCCCCCACCCCATTACCATGCAGTCTAGCAAAAGATGTTTTGAAGACATGCAGGGTCACCCTTCCCAGTGCTGAGTTGTGCTAACTCACTTAACTCTCAGGAAAATGCTCTGAGATCTATGGTATTTGAAGTTGATGAAACTGAGGCACTTGGAGGGTAAGTTATTTGCAAAAAGATATGCAGTCAGGAGGTGGCAGTTCTAGGACTGGGAACCTGGAATATGGCTTCTGTGTCTGTCCTCTAACAGGAACTCCTGCTACCCCTTGGAAGAGCTCCCTAGAGCACCCCATATATATTTAAGTATCCTGATGTGTGCCTCTTGAGCCCTCTCCTTAGGGGATCAGGGAGGTTCTCCTTCCCTTTCATTACATGCTCAAACTCTTTTTGTCTTTGTTATACTCCCACTCATGTCTCTTTATTTCCTCCACTGGATCATTGCATATCTCAAGGAGGCTTCTAGAATGTCTAGCACATGGTAGGGCTTAATCTATATTGGTGGGTGAGTGTTGGGTGATGGACTTGAGCTTCACCATTGTGAAAGCACCCACAGACCAGAGGGTGAGGGAAACACTCAACCTTGTTTTTTCCAGAAGTGGATAGAAGCTAATCCCTGGGCCATTGTCCCTTTCACCCATTGCTTGACCAACCTACTGGGCACTGTTACCTGGTTGACAGTCCACCCCTTGACAACATGGCAGCCATATAGATCACCTCAAACCATACTTAGTCTCTAAATAAAAGCAATAATATATATATACATACACATATTTTTCTGCCTAAGAAATATTCAGGTGGCCTGCATACCACTGGAAGTGCACTGAATCCCTCCAGAATAGGGTGCAAGTCCTTGGGTAATGTTCACTCTTCAACATGGCATCCTTAAATACTATGCCATGAAACTAATTCAACTTATATCATACGATAAGGTGAAAGGTTAGGGAAGAAAACAAAGATAAATACAAACAAATTCATAACAAACATACTCATAACAAAACAAGGAAGAAATATTCATAACCATTATAGTTCTCGTTCTCTGTTATCAGTCACGGTTGAAGTTCATATTTGTCACTACCTTCTTCCACTATGCATTCCATGTTCCCTTTATCCTTAGAAAGCACCTCAGCTGGAAGTGTTTCTTTGCCTGGTCATGTGACCCAAATTTTCATTTCTGAAGATTCTGGGCCATTGTTAGTCCTGCTTGTATTAGGTTGTTGCAATTTTCCATTTACTTTAATTACAGGGCATGGAAGTACTAAGAGACACCCTAGGGGATCTCCTGCATTCCAGGCAAACTCTTCTTTACCTCCATTGTATAGGATCAATCCCCCCATCCAGTACAGCAGTTCCTTTCTTTGTTTGTTGATTCAGAGGCACAGGAGCCCAAAATGGCCAGGTGGTTGTCTTAACTTCCAGATCAATGAAATCATCATTGTGTTCCCTGGTGGAGCACTCTTTCTTTTTTGGAACTAAGACTTCTAGACAAGCAGAGCTTAAAGCTGCAGGAAAAGGAAGCAAAAATTTTTATAGTAGATCACTAGGAGTAATAGTGAGTATTGATGATCCCATTTCTAGTTCTCAATTACTGAACCCATGAATCCTGTCTATGGGAGAAACAGCACCATAGTGAATATGTTGATTTAGAGCTCACACAGCTTCCTGAAGAACATTGCCCCAGCCCTGAAAGGTACTGCCATCTAGTTTGCACCAGAATTAAGTCTTCAAAAGGTCATTCCACTGTTCTATAAATTCAGATGCTTCAGGAAGATGGGGAACATGGTAAGACCAGTGAATTCCATGGATATGGGCCCACTCCAGCACGTAATTTGCTGTGAAGTGGGTTCCTTGATCAGAAACAATGCTGTATGAAATACCATAGTGGTGGATAAGACATTTGGTAAGTCCACAGATGGTAGTTTTGGGAGAAGCATTGAATGCAGGGAAGGAAAACCCATATCCAGAGAATGTGTTTATTCCAGTTAGAACAAATTGCTACTCCTTCCAAGATGTGAGTGAGCCAATGTAATCAACCTGCCATCATGTAGCAGACTGATCACCTTTGGAAATGGTGCCATATTGGGGACTGAATGTAGGTCTCTGCAGCTGGCAGATCAGGTGGTCAGCTGTGACTGTAGCCAGGTCAGCCTTGTTGAAGGGAAGTCCATGCTGCTGAGCCCATGCATAAACTCCATCCATATCACCATAGCCACTTTGTTCATCAGCCCAATTGGGCAATGACAGGAATGGCTGGGGAAAGAGACTGTTAGCCACAGAGAAGGTCATTTTATCCATTTGAGTATAAAAATCTCCCTTTGCTGAAATGACCCTCTGGTAAGCATGCATATGAGATACAAATACTTTCATATTTTTCTTCCACTTCAGAAAGGTCTACACACAAAACTTTTCTACAGATTTCTTTTTTTTACAAATTTTCCAATTATGTTCCTCCCAAGTCCCTGACCAGCCAGCCAAACCATTGGCAACAGCCCATGTATTATTGTACAAATGCACTTCTGACCATTTCTCCTTCCAAGCAAAATGAAAAACCAGGTACACTGTTTGAAGTTCTGCCCACTGGGAGGATTTACCCTCACCACTGTCCTTCAGCAATATCCCTGAAAGAGGTTGCACTGCTGCAGCTGTGCAATTTTGGGTGGTACCTTCACATCATGAAGAACCATCTGTAAAGCAGCCTCAAGTTTTCTTTTCCCCCATTAACTGATTGTAAGGAACTCCCTAAGAGGTCATAACTGTGGACTGGGAAAGAGGAGGTAATTTGGCAGAAGTAGTGACCATGGGCCTTTGGGCCACTTTCCCATGTAACTTACTTTTGCCTTCGGGACCACCTTGAGCCCTATCACATATATACCACTTCCACTTTATGGTAGAGTGCTGCTGTGCATGCCTAATTTTATGTTTTGGTGGGTTAGACAATACCCAGCTCATGACAGACAAGTCAGATCTCATGGTAACTTTTTGCCCATGCTTAAACATTCCACCTTACTAAGGCCCAGTAGCAGGACAAAAGCTTTTCTAAAAAGGAGAGTAGTTATCTGTAGAAGATGGCAGGGATATGCTTCAAAATCCTAAGGGCCTGTATTGTGATTCTCCTATAGGGGCTTGCCAAGGTCTCCAGATGGCATCTCTATTTGCCATTGACACTTACAGCACATTTAGATCTGCTGGATCATATGGCCCAAGTAACAGTGCAGCTTGCACAGCAGCCTGGACCTGTCACAGAGCCTCCTCTTGTTCCAGTCCTCACTCAAAACTAGCAGCTTTTCTGGTCACTCAGTAAATGAACCAGAGTAGCACACCCAAATGAGGGATATATTGTCTCCAAAATCCAAAGAAACAAACTAAGAATTGTGCCTCATTTTTAGTCATAAAAGGGATCAGTTGCAACAGCTCATCCTTCACTTTAGAAGAGATATCTTTACATGCCCCACACTATTGTACACTTAGAAATTTTAGCAAGGTAAAAATCCCCTGTATCTTTGTTGTATTTATCTCCAATCATCTCTCACACAAATGCCTTACCAATAAGTCTACAGTCATTGCTGTCTTGCTCACTAGATCCTGTCAGCATGATATCATCAATATAATGAACTAGTGTGATGTCTTGTGGGAGGGAGAGATGATCAAGATCCCTGCAGACACAATTATGACATAGGGCTGGAGAGTTGATATACTCTTGAGGCAGGCCATGCCAGCTGAAAGCAAACTTTCTGGTGTTGTTTATTAAAGGAAATTGAGAAAAAAGCATTTGCCTGATCAATAGCTGCATACCAGGTACCAGGGAATGTGTTGATTTGCCCAAGCAATGATACAACATCTGGAACAGCAGCTGCAGTTGGAGTCACCACCTGGTTAAATTTATGATAATCTACTGTCATCCTCTAAGATCATCTGTTTTCTGCACAGACCAAAAAGGAGAGTTGAATAGCGATATGGTGGGAAATGCCACCCCTTTGTCCTTCAAGTCCTTGATAGTGGCACTGATCTCTGCAATTCCATCAGGAATCCAGTATTGCTCTTAAAAAAATAATAATTGATAGATTCTTTTATTAACACTCAAAACTCTACATCACTATAATGGGAAAATAATTGTTTCTATAATGACTAATTATATGAAAACTATCCATTGTCTAATAAGAGGTTTGGTTTGTACTAGGTTTTATATATATCTTAGAGACAGGACATCATCTTGCTGGGATCATTAGGGGATGACTGATAATGAGAAGCTGCAATTTATAAAACATTCTCTGAAGAGCATTCCCAAACAGTAATCCCTCTGAAATTAAAACAGAAAATAAAACTTATGTTTATACCTAGTTCTAATTTATACCTAGTTCAATAAAGTTGTAATTTTACAGCATCAATGTTTATTACACAACAATCAACCAATATATACTATTTCAAAGGCTATTAATTTTCCTTCCTTGTTTCTTTCCATCACTGATCATTCTAAGGCTTTGTAAGCACATCCAGGAATTTATGGATCTGGGCATTGATGTGGGGTTCCAGAGTGCCTTAATCATAAAGTAAGTCAGGGAGGCTGTGTTTTGCCTGGAACCTAAAATTTCCAAACCTGGTACCTACTTCCTACTCATGCTGCTGGGCCCACCCCTGGTCCCCTTAAGCCTTTGGGGGGAGCCATAACTGTGTCCTTGGTGGCAGCTGCATGGCACAGGGCAATGGGACCAGATTTTCTTTTGATTTACAATTTTGCTAGGGGGGGCAGTTTTTGAGGCTTCCACTTGGCCTTTCCTACCATAGTAGACCTAATTCCACAAGTCAGAGACCCAATGTGGGGATTCTGCCAGTGACTGAGTATGTCTATTCCAATTAGTCATTCCAGAACTGGGGAAAATACCACAGAATCTGTCTAGGGATCCAATGGACCCACTGTGAGATGGATCTGAGCTAACACTCCATTGATCACCTGACCTCCATTAGCCCATACTCTGACTGGTGGACCACAGTGATGTTTTTGATCTACTGGAATTAATGTCACTTCTGAGCCAGTGTTTAATAATCCCCAAAATATCTGAACATTTCCTTTTCCTCAGTGTAAAGTTACCTTGGTAAAACACTGTAGGTCTCTTTGGGGGAAAGTTGGAGGAATTTTAATAGTATAATTTTTTGGCATTGTAACAGGATCCAAAGGGGACTTGGTCTTCCCCTCATTCAAGGGGCTCTGTGTCTCTAGATTCTCTTAAGCCTGGGAATTGATTAAGGAGCAATGACTCTCTGTTTCTGCAATTCAAGTTAGGGTTTTGTTCACTTGACCTAGAACACTTCTGCTTATACAGATCAAATAGGAATTTAGTAGACTGTCCATCTCTTCAACTTCTAGGTACCCCATGATCTATTAGCCAATGCCATAGGACTATGTGACTCATACTCTTTTTTTTTCCCATTTTTTGAGTGTTTATTTTTGATAGGAAAAAAAAAGGTACTTTTCAAAATCATTTATAACTGGTTATAAAAGAATTTTGAGACAGAATAATCAGAAAACATCTTCATCAATGAAATATGGTATGAAAGTTACTTATGCTGTTTTTATAAGCACTTTTGGCAATATGCCTGAGTGCGACTTTCATTGTGGTATGCATACCTATATGTCTTTGGCAATTAAGTGCTGCTCCTTGACTTCTGCCAGCCCAGGATCCAATCATCTCTGTACTTTTTAATAATTCTAGTTCCATGAGAGAAGTTCATAAAGTAATATCTGGCCTACAGAGAAGAGCAACCACAGAGTTCATCAGGGAAGAGAGAGTTAGCCTCACAAATTTATTCCTCACAGTGTTGGTTTAAGTTTAGTCTCTGGGCATTCCAGTGGTGGGTGGGCAGATCTGAATCCTTTCTAGGATTCCAATCTCTCTAAGCCTTTGGATCCCCTCATCTATAGTATACCAGAATAAATCAAGCATCTTGACCTCAGGCATTGTAAGTCTTCTTTTGGTCCATGTTTCAGCCAGCTACTCAAACAAACTATTAGATCCCTTTTGAATGCTTTGATCTACAACACTGAATCCAGAATCTCTGGTTAGTAGGTCCATATCAATAAATTCCACCTGATCTAACTTTATGTTATTTCCACCATTATTGCATATCTTTAATATCCATTCGCACATATATTCCCTTGATTTTTATCTATATAAATTGGAAAACTCATACAGTTCTTTTAGAGTATAGTGTACTTCCTCATGGGTCACATTTTGTACTTCATCTTTGGTGACTTGTTGTGATTTTAGTCTAGGTATAGGTCTAGAAGAGAAGAGATGTTGTGGTAGTGGGTATGGAGATAAATTAGAAGTGTTTTCCAGCTAATTGCCTCAGGGCATCCAAGTGCATTTTCAGCTGGTGAGACAGGATTAATCTCTTCAGGCTTGGGTTGGATGGCAGACACTTCAGGGCAGGTTGGATGTTGGGTGATGATTTCTTCAGAGAGGGAAGTGGTGGAAAGTCCTTGTGGCAAGCTTGAGATTGGGGACACTCCTCAAAGCAAGGAGGAGGTCCAGACTTCTTGGGGCAAATTAAAAATAATAATAATAATATATAACAAAAAATACAAAAATACAAAATACTAAATACAAAAATAAAATAAAATAATTTTTTTTCATTTTGTCTTTCATCACAGAAAGATCTGTTGTCTTTTATGTACAGTGAAAATTTCTTCCATATGTTTCCCACTGTGTTTTTTTAAAGATTTATTTTATTTATTTATTTATATATCCCCCCCCCCTTGCTGCTTGTGCTCACTGTGTCCATTTGCTGTGCATTTTTCTGTGTCTGCTTGTCTCCCTTTGTTGTGCCAGCTCACCATACCACACAGGCCATGAGCTCACCATGCCAGTTTACTTTCACCAGGAGGCCCTGAGAATAGAACCTGGGCCTCCCATATGGTAAACAGGAGCTCAACCATTCAAGCCATATCCGCTTCCCTCCCCATGTGTTTTTATTTATGTTTTACCTTCAAAGAAACTAGGTTACAGAAAAGTCACCTAGAAAATATAGAGTATTCCTTTATTCCCAGCCCCCTCCCCCTCTCCCACTCATGCCTGGAAGAGAAGAGAGGTTGCCTATTAATAACATTTTACATGTGTATGATACATTTGTTACAACTGATGTACAAATATTGTAGCATTGCTACTAACCATGGCAAATGATTTATATTGTGATTTGCATTTTGCACCATACTCTTTTATAGGTTTTGACAAAATTTAAAATGCCCTGTATCCATTATTGCAAGATCACCCAGAACAATTCCAATGCACTAAAAATACCTTATGTATAATCTATGCTATTCTTCCTTCCCCTTCCCCTCAAAATCAATGGTAACCACAAACTTTCAATCTTTGAAGAATAAGGTTCCTAGTTACATGCAATAATATTGAGGTCTTGATATACTGGTCTGTTTTCTTTTACTATGCACTGCCTTTGTTCTTCTGAGACTCTTGCCCTTTTAATTGAGAACATAGGAGGACTTCCCAGGGTTGGAGTTTAATATTTTCTTGTTAATTGTGTATATCTCCACCCACTGAGATAACACACTGTGACAATATGAACACTTTCATATTCCATAGAAGCATGCCCCGGGTGCATGCTATCCCACATATCCCCCAATGCCCTGCCCCAGTAATCCTCCCATGCCATAATTCCCAGAAGAACATTCCCAGCATTGTAGTTTTAACCACTGACATACAAATACCCAGAGATCACCTGTTCCTTCCTCCAGTCCCCCCCCCCAATACCATGGATTGTCTAACCCACCCCCACCTTACTCCCTCTCATATTCCAGCACTGTCAAACCCAATCTCAACACTGTACCAGTATCACCCCCATTCACTGCCCAACATCCCCTTCCACCTTATCATAGGCTTTGCTCATATTGAGCCTCAACTCACCACACTCTACTCCTGTTCTTTCTCCTGATAAACTATATTTCAGACTCTATCTCCATGAGCCCACTCAATTTGTTTGAGCCATACCAGTGAGGTCACGTAGTATTGGTCCTTCAGTGACTGGCTTACTCCACTCAACATAAGGTCTTCAAGATTCATCCATGTTGTCCTGTGTGTTAATACTGCATTCATTCTTACAGCTGAGTAATATTCTATTGTATGTATATACCATAAATTTCTTCTTCATTCATCTTTTGATGGACACTTTGGTTGCTTCCAACTTTGGGCAACAGTGAATAATGCCACTATGAACATTGGTGTTCATATATCTGCTCATGTCCCTGCTTTCAATTCTTCTGGGTATATACCCAGAAGTGGGATAGCTGGATCATATGGCAGTTCTATAGTTAGCTTCTTGAGAAACTGCCAAACTGTCCTATACAATGGCTTCATTATTCTACACTCCCACTAGCAGTGGATGAGTGTTCATACCCTTTCCTCCACATCCTCTCCAACACTTGTACTTCTTTGTTTTTTAATAGCCACCAGTCTAATAGGTGTAAGATGATATCTCATTGTAGTTTTAATTAGCATTTCTCTAATAGCTAGTGAAGTTGAACATCTTTTTGTGTGCTTTTTAGCTATTTGTATTTCTTATTTGGAGACATGTCTATTCAAATCTTTTGCCCATTTTTAAATGGCTTGTTTGTCTTTTCATTTTTGAAATGTATGTTTCTTTATATATGCTGGATATTAAGCCCTTATCAGATAAATGGTTACCAAATATATTATCCCATTGAGTAGGTTGCCTTTTCACTTTCTTGACAAACTCCTTTGAAGTAAAAATATTTTAATTTTGAAGAGTTCCTATTTATTTATTTTTCATTTGTTGTTCAAGCTTTGGGTATAAAGTTTATGAAACCATTTCCTAACACAATATTTTGTAGATGCTTCCTTACATTATCTTCTAGTAGCTTTATGGTCATAACTTTTATATTTATTTCTTTGATCCATCATGAGTTAATTTTTGAATGGGGTGTGTGATGGTGGTCCTCTTTCATTCTTTGGGATATGGATATCCAGTTCTCCAAGCACCATTTGTTGAAGAGGACATTCTCTTCCAGTTGAAAGGTCTTGGTGGCCTTATAAAATATCTGTTGACTGTATGTGTGAGGGCCTATATCAGCATTCTCAATTCACTTCCATTGGTCAGTATATCTATCTTTGTGCCAATATCATGCAGTTTTGACAACCATAGATTTGTAGTGTGTTTGAAATTCAGGTAGTGTGATTCCTCCAAATTTTTTTTTTTTATTATTATTATTCAATTTGATTTTGGCTATTTTAGACCCTTTGCCCTCCCAAATAAATTTCATAATTAACTTTTCTAACTCAGTAATAAATGTGATTTTTATTGGGATTGTGTTGAATCTGTAATTAATGTGAGTAAGACAGACATCTTAATGATGTTTAATCTCCCAATCCATGAAGATGGAATATTCTCCCATTCATTTAGGTGTTCTTTGATGTCCTTTAACAATATTGTGCAGTTTTCTGTGTACAAGTCCTTTACATCTTTAGTTAAGTTTATTCCTAGGTATTTGCTTCTTTTAGTTGCTATTGTGAATGGAATTTTTTTTTCTTGATTTCCTTCTCAGATTGCTCATTACTGGTGTACAGGGCTGTTAGTGATTTTTGTGTGTTGATCTTATATCCTGCCACTTTACTAAACTCATTTATCAGCTCTAGAAGCTTTGCTATAGATTTTTCAGGACTTTCTATATATAGGATCATGTCATCTGTAAATAATGAAATTTTTGACTCTTCTTTTCCAGTTTGGATGACTTTTTTATCTTTTTCTGGCCTAAATGCTCAAGCAAGTTCTTCTAAAACAATGTTAAATAAGAGTGATGACAGTGGGCATCCTTGTCTTGCTCCAGGTCTTAGAGGAAAAGACTTTAGCACTTCAATTTTGAGTTGATGTTAGCTGTGGATTTTTCATATATACCTTTCATCATGTTGAGGAGCTTATGGAGTGTTTTTGTCAAGAAAGGATGCTGTATTTTGTCAAATGCTTTTACTGCATCAATAGAGATGATCATGTGATTTTTTTTTCTTTTGATCTGTTAATGTGATGTATTACATTGTTTAATTTCCTTATGTTGAACCATCCTTGCATACCAGGGATGAAATCCACTTGGTCTTGTGTATAATTCATTTGATGTGTTGTTGGATACAATTAGCAAGTATTTTGTTGATTATTTTAGCACCCATGTTCATTAGAGAGTTTGTCTGTAGACTTCTTTTCTTGTGGTGTCTTTATATGGCTTTGGTATTAGGGTGATGTTAACATCATAGAATGAGTTAGGCAATGTCCCCTGCAGTTCTATTTTTTGAAAGAGTTTAAGCAGGATTGGTGTTAGCTCTTTCTGGAATGATAGGTAGAATTCACAAGTTAAACCTTCTGGTCCTGGGCTCTTCTTTGTTGGAGAATTTTAGATGATTAACTCAATTTTGTTAGTTGTGATCTGGTCTGTTGAGTTCATTAATTTCTTATTTCATCAATGTAGGCTGTATGTGTGTTTCTAGAAATTTTCCCATATCAATTAATTGAGAAAGATTTAAATTTTACAAAAAAAATTTTATGAAATATTTCTTTGATCACAATGGAATGAAGCTGTAAATTAATAAAGGATGGGACAGTGAACCAGAATAGGCATAAATATATGGAAGTTAACACCCTCTTAGACAATCAGTGAGTCAACAAGGAAATTGCAGAAAAAATCAGTAACTTCCTTGAAGTGAAAGAAAAGGAGAACACAACATATCAAAACCTATGGAATGTAGGAAAAGCAGTACTGAGAGGGAAATTTATAGCCATAAATTCCTATAATTAAAAAAGAAGAAAGAGATAAAAATCAAAGACTTAACTGCACACGTGAAGGAATTTGAAAAAGAACAACAACTATTCCTAAAACCAGCAGAAAAAAGGAAATGTCAAAGATTAGACCAGAGCTATATGAAACTGAGAATTAAAAATATGAGAAAACTTTGACAAAACCAAATTTGGTTATTTGAGAAGATTAAAAAAAACTTACAAACCCTTAGCTAGACTAACAAAGAAAAAAGAGAAAAAATGCAAATACATAAAATAAGTAATGAGAGAGGGGATATCATGACTCATCCCACAGAAATAATTTCATAAGAGGATACTTTGAAAAATTGCATGCCAATAAGATGGATATCTTAGATTCAACATATTTTGAAGCTCACTAGGTGAATCCAATGTAAGTCAAACTGAGAATCAGTCCACATGCACTACATATTCAACATTAATTTGCATAAATATTAAAGGTTATTGATAATATACATATTTAGATGCTGTAGGGCTGAGTTTTAACTGAGAGTCTTGTTTATCAAATAAGATCTGGGGCCAAAAAAGATATGGTCACAACTTTGTTACCAAGCTACTATTTTCTCTCAGGAAAATAAGATTTGATCAATAATTTAAAGAAATGATTCCCTATATTTAGAAACCCAAGCAATTGTGCAACTTTTCATAATTTGGAAAAACTTTATTAACATTAAACAAAATTTAAAAACATACTTACAATGATATTTAATATTCAAAGGCTGAGAATAGTCTCCATAACAATTGCCTTTAGTGGCTTCTGAGGAACAAAATGTCTCTTCTGGGGATAGGGATGCTTAAAAAAGTCTAGATCCCATATGGTCCACTACAAAAAGTTTTACAAAATTCAGTCAACTGCTCACCAAATGCAGAAGAATTTCTTATTTTCCAATTCACATTATAGTTTTCAATGTAATATATAATAAAACTGAGTTTGATGAGTACCATTTTATATTCAACTTCAATTTACATAATTAAAATATTCAGTATCTGTGTGACCATCCCCAGTTTTATCTGGGGTTCCACCATGTGCACACCCACAGCAGCTGGGGAAGTGCTGATTCACCAGGCACAGCTGCTCTCTGCATCCTTCCTCTCTTCAGGCCTTAAGTAACCTCTAAGTCATGTGCATATTCCTTACATGGAAACTTTCTTTTTTTAGGAGGAATTAGGGATCAAACCTGGGACATTGTATATGGGATACAAGCACTCAAACACTGAGCTACATTGCTCCCTTATTCAGTTTTAAGAAATGTTCTTCTATAAGACATTTCATAAGGACTTAATTCAAGTCTTCTTTGGGGCATGACCTTAACACTCAGTTGGGCAATTTGCAGGGCTTTACCCCACTTGAGATGAGTTTTTAAACAAATCTTGGCAATGGCTTCTTTTAAGGTGAGATTCATTTGCTCAGTGTTTCCTGTGGATTGAGGTCATCAGGGAAAATGCAAACTGTTAATGTATAACAGTCCAGTCACATCTTTAGTCACTTCAGAAATAAAGACCACCCTATAGTCACTTTGTATAGACAAAGGAAGTCCAAATCTTGGAATAATTTCTTTATTAAGACTTTGACTACTTCTCAAGCTTTTTCCATTTGGTATGGGAAGACTTTAATGCAATTAGTGAAAATGTCTACAAACAGTAGCAAATATTCAAAGTTTACAGCAGCTCTTGGCATTACAGTAAAGTCAGTTTGCCAGTTTACTCCTCCTCTTCATATTCTGTATTTGTACTCCTTTGGTTAAGGCTGAAGGCTGAGTTTTAGGGTTAACTTGAGCACAAGTTACACACTGATCTCTTACTGACTGAATAATTTTGCACAGAGTGGATCCTATGAGGAATTGGCTTATCTACACTGAAACAGTTTCATATCCGTAATGAGTAAGTCTATGGAAATAAGTGACAATGGGTTTCACTAGGCTTTCACTTATGGGTAATTTGTGGTAGTCTTCCCAGTGTTCCCAAGGACTCTCTTTTCAACCAGCCATTGCCTGTGGCTTGAGTATATCCTCAGTTTTGTGTTCTGAGTAAGTCCTTTTTTCCAGTATTGGGGTTTCCCAAAATGGCTTTAGGCTAAGGTCTCACTAACTCTGTATTATTAATGGGTGGTCCAGTCTTTCAGTGTGGAGGGGTGCAATAAGAATTTGTTCTATTCTCCCTGCAGCTAACTTAGTGGCTTTATCAGCTAAACAGTTTGTCTTTGCTTCCCTGCTATTGGAAGTTTGGTGTTCTCTGCAATGAATGACTGCTAATTCCCTGGGGGAGCATCAAAAGTTCAAGCAACTTTAAAATGATATTTATGTCCTTATTAGCAGCAATGAGTAATCCTCTCTTTTTCCAAATGGCTCCATGGGTTACACTGCAAAAGCATATCTGGAGTTTGTGTAAATGTTCACTCTTTGCTCTGCACTTAACTGGAGAGCTCTTGCAAGGGATACTCATTCAGTCCTCAGAGCTGAAGTTCCTGGGGACAAGGATCCTGCTTCCAAAGTTTATACCAGGGTGACTACCAAATACCATGCTTATTGTTTCCTGTGGGCCATAAAACTACTTCCATCAGTAAATAATTCAAGAGCTGGGATTTTTAGGGTTACATCAGTCAGTCCCAATCTACTGGAAGATATTTCCTTAAGGAGTTGTATACAGTCATGTTTGGGGAGTATCCACTCTGATTTATCCAAAATTTTCATAACAAAGTGACAACATTAAGTTTGTCAATAGTCTTTAAGGTCACAATAGTATTATCTAGTGGAGTGGCTTGATAGATTTCCTTTTTATTTAAATATTATAATTATATCAGGAGGAGTATAGCTGTAAGCTGGAGAACTTAATGTGAAGTTTTCCTGTCTCTAGAAGAAGGTCATAAGTAGTTTTTCCTGTGTGCAGATAGGCAGGCCAGACTCAATATAAAAGGTCTAGCTGTTTGGACAGGTATGCTATTGGTCAGGTGCTCCTCCAAAGGCTGAGTTAAAACTTCCAGGTTGGTGCCTTGCCATTCATCTAAGAACAAGTGGCACTTTTTCTTGCAGTCTGGCAGTCCTAGACCTAGGGCAGTAATTTTTGCTTAAGTTTCTAAAAGTAAGTGCACATTCTTACTCTTTTTCACTTCCTTTAAGTGCTTCATATTGTAGCTTAGCTATAAATCTAATACTAACAAGCTATGTTGAGAAACTGTATGAGCTCCTTTTTGCTCTTAGGCTTGAAACTCCATATAAGGCTTTCTTTGGACTGGGCAGAAGGGCCCATTGTCCCTCAGAGAATTTAAAACCAAAATATTTAACATGAGTTTGCATAACTTGGGCCTTCTTTGCTGACACATATCCTTTTTCAGTTAGTCTCTGTAACATTATTACTATGTTCTCATCTGAGGCTTCTTATATTTTACTAGCAATGAGATATCATCTAGCTATAGAAGGAAGAGTCTTTACCTGAGTCATACGACCTGCAAATCACTGTATAAGGCTTGCCCCCAAAAGGTCAGAGAATTCTTAAACCCTTGCAGCAGCACGGTTCAAAAATACTGTTGCTTTGTTCCAGTGTCCAGATCTTTCCATTCCAAAGCAAAGAGTGTCTGTGATTCCTTCTCTAGCAAGATGCAAAATAAAGCATCTTTTAAGTCCAGGACTGTGAATCAGGTATATGTGTTGGTAATATAATCAAAGAGTGTGTAGAGATTAGCTCTCAAATCTTGTACAGATCTGTATTCCTGAGTACCTGTTTTAAGCACTGATAAGATAGGGGTATTAAAATCTGGTTGACAAGGTCTAATTAGTCCCCACTTGAGAAATTTCTTGATTAAGGGTTAGATGCTAGCTCTAGCCTCCTGTCTGAGTGGATTCAGTTTTAGATGTAGTGGGGTGGTGTTTGGCCACAGTCTTAACTTGTCTTCCTGTACTTCAACTGCCCATTCTAGGTGTCCCCGAGCAACCATACCTCAGCTGGACCCTGTTGTTTTATTTCTTTGGGTACTCCAAACTTCTCAGTGACTCCAGCTAAATCCAGCAGGGTCCTTGGAAGGCACAGATGTGTATGGCTGTGACCTGTATTCACTTAATTAGGTGAAAATCAAAATGAAGTTTGCAATTTGGAAAGTTAAGTGTTGGGTAAGAAGGAGAATTGGGCATTCAGGCATATAGTGAAATCTGAGTCAGTTGAGTCTCTCAAATCTAATATTACAGTGGTTCTGAGAATGGCTTAAAATTTTTAGTCCCCAAACATCAATGATAGGGACTGATTCATTAGTTTCTTTACTTAATCTCTGGTTAAAAACTGAATAATTGGTTCTAGTGTCCACCAAGAAGTCAACTAACTTCTTACACATTTGGAATGAGACCTGAATTTCAGTGTATGTGATCACGATGGTTTCCTGACCAGTGGAATGTGCTCCCAGGCCCCATCACTTCAGGTTGCTCTCTTCATACCCTTCTAACTGTGGGAGTTGGACTGCTAGGTGGGATGTCCTAGCCCCTCACTTGCCAGGGAGATTCAGGCATTTCTGCTTCCAATGTCCCTCCTCCTTACAGTAAGTACATAGCTGGGGACATAATGGTCTTTCTGGGGTGACTATGGGATCTTACTCTTCATTGTGCATACCATGGAAGCTTTTCCTTATCTCACGGCCCATGGGCCCATGACATTCTTGCTGATAGCTGCTCCTGTGAGGCAGACTTTGTAGGCAGCATGTTACTTTTGCTGCTTCTTATGGGTGGACTCACAGTTGTAAAAAACCTTACAGGAAATCTTCACTAATTATGAATTAGGCATATCCAATCACCCTTCCAATTCCTAGTTTTCTCCTTATATCAGGAACACATTAAGTATAGGTAACAGTGTACACTTTATTGGGGTCCTCTGTGTCTAAATCAGTGTACTGTCTATAGGCCTTGAGCAGTTTCTCTAAATAGACAGGATGGTTATCTTCAAGGTCTTGAAATATTTGCTGATTTTATAAATGTTCCTTTGGGCACGCTTTTTCTAAGACTGGCAATAATATAAGCTTAATAATGATTCAATTTAGTCATGACTGCTCATTTGGGTTCCAATTTTACTCAACTCAGGGAACTGCTTAGACTCCTGGAATGTGTACTGAATTGTTTGGATTATTGTTGCTCAGAGAGTCAGCATGGTCAAGGGCATATATAATTGAAGTATATCGCTTATACACAAATACACATAAACAATGTGTATAGTAAAAGTACATACTGGGTTCCCATACCTCATCCCAACACCAATATCTTCAATATCTTGCATTGTTGTGAAACATTTGTAACAAGTTATGAAATCACATTGTCAAAGTATTACTACTAACTATAGTCCATATCTTATATTTGTTGTATTTTCCCCCAACCCTCCCACAATTTATCTAAAGTGTAAAATCAGTGGGATTAGGTAAAATCACTGAGTTGTGCATTCATCACTTCAATCAATATTACAGCATTTTCATTATTCCAAAGAAAACAAAACAAAACTACCCCAATATCATACCCATATGTTAGTGCTACTAATTATAAATCCTATGATATGTTTTCACCATATCTATTCATTTCCAGACATTCACAAACAACTTTTTTACCAATTCTGCACAGACTAAACCTCAGGTTTCAATTCTCTAGCACATTCTATCCTCTGGTGGCTTACATTCTAGCTATTAAATACATGAGTTTGCTCATATTTATTTCATAATAGTGAAATCATACAACATAAGTCCTTTTGTGCCTGGTTTGCTTTACTCAACATAATGTCCTCTGGGTTCATCCACATTGTCATATGCTTCATGACTTCATTTCTTTTTACAGCTGCAAAATATTTCATTGTGTGTATATACCACAGTTTGTTTATACATTTATCTGTTGATGGACATCTGGGTTGTTTCCATCTTTGAGCAATTGAGAATAATGTCACTATGAAAATTGGTGTGCAGATGTCTGTTTGTGTCTCTGCTCTCAATTTTCCTGGGCATATATCTAGTAGTGATATTACTTGGTCACATGGAAGAGCTTCCACATTGGCTGTACCATTCTATATTGCCAAAAATAGTGAATAAGTGTTCCTATCTCTCCACATCCTCACCAACATTTGTAGTTTTCTGTTTTGTTAATAGTGGCCATTTTAGTTGGTGTGAAATAATATCTCACTGTAGTTTTCATTTGCATTTCCCTAATAATCAATGATGTTGAATTTTTTTTTTTTTTACCACTTGTATTTATTCTTTACAAAAAATGTCTCTTTAGGACTTTTGCCCATTTTCAATCAGGTCATTTGTCTTTTTATTGTTGAGTTGTAGGATCTCTTTATATGCCATGGATATTAGGCCCTTGTTGGATGTGTAATTTCTGAGTATTTTCTCTCATTGAGTAAGCTGCATTTTAACCCTCTTTACAGAGATGCAGGAATATTTAAATTTTTAAAAAATTATTGAAGTATATCACTCATACATAAATACACATAAACAATAAGTAAATAGTAATAGATGTGAACTTACAAAACAATCATACATAACATCATACCGGGCTCTCATACTTCACCCTACCACAATACCTTACATTGTTGTGAAACATTTTTAACTAATGATGAAAGACCATTCTCAAAATATTACTACTAACCAAAATATCTTACATTTGGTGTGGGCCCTTCTCAAAATTAAATATTTCATTCACCAAATGTAAGAAATATTTAATTTTGAGGAGGTTCCATTTATCTATTTTTCATTTTGTTGCTTGTGATTTGTGTGTATGGTTTAAGACCCTCACTTATTACAAGATCTTGTAGATGTTTCCCTACATTATCTTCTAAGTATTTTATGGTCCTGGCTTTTATGTTTCAGTTTTGGATCCATTTTGAGTTGATCCTTGTATAGGGAGTGAGATAGGGGCTTCTTTCATTGTTTTGGTAATGGATATCCAGTTCTCCCAGCACCATTTGTTGAAGAGACTGTTCTGTCCTAGAAAAGTTGACTTGATAAGCAAACTGAAAATCATTTGACCCTAGAAATGAATTTTTATTTCTGAGCTCTCAGTTCTAATCTATTGATCAATGTGTCTATCCTTATCCTAATACCATGATGTTTTGACCACTGTAGCTTTGTAATACACTTTACAGTCAGGAAGTGAAAGTCCTCCCACATTGCTCTTTTTAAGCATGTTTTTGGCTATTTGTGACATCTTTCCTTTCCAAATAAATTTGGTAATTGCCTTTTCTATCTCTGTAAAGTAGGCTATCAGAATTTGATTGGTATTGCATTGAATCAAGAAATCAGTTTGGTTAGGATTGACAACTTCATGATGTTTATTCTTCCAATCCATGAACACAGAATGCCCCTCCATTTGTTTAGGTCTTCCCTGATTTCTTTTAGCAGTGTTTCATAGTTTTCTGAATACAGATCTTTTACATTCCTGGTTAAATTAATTCCTATATATTTGAGTCTTTTTGTTGCTATTGTACATGGATTTTTTTTTCTTGATTTCCTCCTCACCTTGCTCCTTACTAGTGTATAGAAAGGCTAATTATTTCTGCATGTTGATATTGTATCCTGTCATTTTGCTGAATTCATTTATTAGCTCTAATATCTTTATTGTAGGTATTTGAAAATTTCATAATATAAGATCATGTTATTTGCCAATAGTGAGAGTTTTACTTCCTTTTTTCCATTTTGGATTTCTCATACAGTCAACATAGGTTGTACTTTTCTAGGAATTTGTCCATTTCATTGGATTTTCTAATTTTTCAGCATACAATTTCTCATAATATCCTCTTATGATCCTTTTTATTTCTGTGGGGTCAGTCATAATGTCCCCACTCTCATTACTGATTTTATTTATTTGCATATTCTCCTTTTATTTCTTTAGTAGTCTATCTAAGAATTTGTCAATTTTATCCACCTTCTCAAAGAACCAATTTTTGGTTCTGTTGAATTCCCTATTGCTTTTTTTCCCTCAATTTCACTTCTTGCTGTTCTAATCTTTGCTATTTCTTTCTTTCTGCTTGCTTTATTATTGGTTTGCTCTTCTTTTTCCAGTTTCTTCAGTTGTACAGTTAGGTCTTTCTTCCTTTTTAATATAGGGCTTTAAGACTATAAATTCCCCCTCTCAACACTGCTTTCACTGTATCCCATAAGTTTTGATAAGTTTTGTTCTTGTTGTCATTCATTTTGGGATATCTACTAATTTCCCTTCAATTTCTTCTTTGGCCCACTGATTAGAACTGTGCTGTTTAGCCTCCATATATTTGTGAATTTCCCCCTTTCCTGCCTTTATTGATTTCCAGCTTCATTCTATTGTAATCAGACAAGGTGCTTTGTATAATTTCAGTGTTCTTTAATTCATTGAGTTATTTTGTGGCCCAATATGTGTTCTATCCTGGAGAAAGATCCATGAGCACTTGAGAAGAAGGTATAACCTGCTGATTTTGGGTGCAATGTTCTGTATATGTCTATCAGGTCCAGCTAATTTATTGTATTGTTCAAGTTATCTGTTTCCTTGTTGATCTTCTGTCTAATTGTTCTATATATTGATTTGAGTGGCATGTTGAAATCTCCAACTATTATTGTAGAAGACATCTATTTCTCTACAGAGTTTGTCTTATGTGTTTTGGGGCACCGTAGTTAGGTGCATAGATATTTATGACTGTTACTCCTTCTTGGTGGATAGTACCTTTTATTAAAATATAATGGCCTACTGTGTCTTTTATCTTTTTTTTTTTTTTTTTTTTTTTTTGCATTTAAAATCTGTTTTGTCTGACACCAATATGTCTACCCTTGCTCTCTTTTGGTTACTGTTTGCATGAAATATATATTTCCAAGCTTTTATTTTCAGACTATTTGCAAATTTGTGTCTAAAGTGTGTCTTCTGCAGACAGCATATGAATGGCTCATGCTTTTTTATCCATTCTGTCAGCCTATGTCTTTTGATTGAGGAGTTTAATCTATCAACATTCAATGTAATTATTGTAAAGGAATTACTAACTTCAACCATTTTATCCTTTGGTTTTCTTATGTCATATCTTATTTTTGTCTGTCTTTTTACCCTTTTGGTTAGCCTTTCTGATAGTCTTCACTTCTACTCTCTCCTCCAAGCTTCTCTTTCTTGGATTTTTTTTTTGTTTGTTTGTTTTTTGTTTTATTTTTCCTGGCTGCAGAACTTGCTTTAGTGTTTCCTTCAGAGCTAGATTCTTGTTTGCAAACTGCCTTAGTTTCTGTTTATTTTTGACTATATTAAATCACCATAATATTTGAAGGAAAGTTTTGCCAGAGAAAGAATTCTTGTTTGGCGATTTTTCTCTTTCAGTAGTATAACACTGCCTTCTCACGTCTATGGTTTCTGAAGAGAAGTCTGCACTAAGTCTTACTGGATGTCTCTTGTATGTGATTTTTCACTTCTCCCTTGCTGTTTTCAGAATTTTCTCTTTATATTTGGCATTCTGAATATTATGTGTCTTGGGGTAGGTCTATTTGGATTTATTCTAATTGGAATATACTGTGCTTCCTGGACACATATATTTATGTCTTTCATGAGAGTTGGGAAAATTTTGGCCTTTATTTCCTCAAATACTCTTTCTGCCTCTTTTCCCTTCTCTTCTCCTTCAGGAACTCCCATAGCAGTATGCTGGTGCACTTCATACTATCATTCAACTTCCTGAGTTCCTGCTAAATATTTTTCCATTCTTTTCCCTCTCAGTTCATGTGTCTTTTAAATTTCAGTTTTTCTTTCCTGATTCTTTCTTCTATGATTTCAAATCTGCTGTTGTATACCTCTATTGTATTTTTAATCTCACTTATCATATCTTTCATTGCCATAAGTTCTGTTATTTTTCTACCCAAGATTTAAAATTTTTCTTTGTGCTCACCCAGTATCTTTTTAATTTCTTTTATTTCTTTAGCCATGTTGTCCTTCATTTCCATCAGTTATTCTAGGAGATCTATATGAACCTCATTCATTAGTTGCTTCAAGTGCTGTGCCTCATCTGGGGCTTTGATTTGTTCCTTTGAGTTCATAACTTCCTTCTACTTAGTATGGCTTATAATTTTTGCTGATGTCTTAGAATCTGATCATTATGCTAAATTTACTCTGATGTTCAGTTTCTCTCTCTTGCCTACGGATTTACTCTTATGTAGCTGTGTGTTACCACTGTTCTTTAATTCTTAGTTCTGCTAGTTCTGGAAATTAAGGATTACCCCTCTTTAACTGCTCAAACCATACCTAAAGACCCAGCAATTAGGTGCAAACTAGTTTCCAAGGGGTCCTTGGAAAGGGAGGCCCTAAAGGCACCTGGTTGTTTTATTTATTTATTATCTATCTATCTATCATCTATCTATCTATCTATCTATCTATCTATCTATCTATCTATCTATCTATCATCTATCTATCCATCCATCTATCTATAAATCTATTTATATTTCCCATCTTTAATGCACTATTCTGGTCTGCCAGCAGATGCTGGTCTTTAGCATACCCTCAGTTCATACTCCTGATGCTAGGGGGAAATGCATTCACTGTAAATCCAAGAGTCGGACAGAAGTGATGTCCTCAGGTTGGGCCTAGCTTCACAAACTTTCTCATAAGCTGTTATCCCCCTTTGGCTGCCCACACCGTCCCTACAAAACTCTGTGCCCTCAAAAAGAAGCCCAGGGCAGAAGGAAGGTTGCTTAAGGAGGCAAATTATCTTTTTTTCCCTGCAGACTTTCATGACAAACAATATCATGGCCCCAGTCAGCCTGGAATTGTGAGATCCCTCCATTGCAGTAAACCAAGTTCACTAGCCAAATTCTGAATTTGCTATAGGCTCTGTCCCTCACTCTACCCTGTCTTCGTAAAATGATTCCTGTAAACCCCCCAGTGTTCAGCCACCTGCCAGGACCAGTGCTCTTTGCTCTAATGGTGGCAGAATAGGCACCATCAGCTACTGCTGCAGCTTTACTCATGGGATTTTTTCAGCCTGCCAATTCTCCTTCCATTCATCCCTCTCTCTTCTTGGTGGTGTCTAGCCTTCTCCTGGTGTCTTTAGGCCCAGAATAGCCCTCCAGATATTCTCTAATTGTCCTCTAGCTATTTTTCTGGGAGAGAAGTGATGTCAGTGCCTCTCTAATCCTTCATCTTTCAGGTCATTATATTGGTCATTGTCTTTTTCTAACACTATTCTCCTTTCTTCCTAAGTTAACAGCTCATTCAGTAAAGCCTGCATGTCTACCCAACTAGGAATATGAATTGCAATAATAGAATTGAATATATTTTCCATTTTCTTGGGATCTTCCCATTAACTTGGGATTCAATTATTCCAATTGTACAAGTGTGAAGTGAAGAATGGATTGTGTACAAAATATTAACCTCTTGAATGGCCTTGATTAATGACCCCAGCTGGCACCTGCCTTAGTGGGAATTGCCCAGCAGTGGGAGGGCTCCCTGGACAAATTGGATACCTTTGAATGAGGTGGTGAGGCCATTTCTGGGCCATCTAAGACCAGTTCAGGATCACTCTCTCCCTTTTCCTCTCCTCCTTCATAAGGTGTTTGTGGAGCAGTGGGAACAATGAACAAGTTCAGCACTTTGAGGGGTTGGAATCAAGGATTAGTTTCTTCCCTTTGCTTCATTGGCAGATTGTCTTAGCCTTTGACTTGATAACATCACACCATGCCCAAAACAATGATATTGCAGTTTAAGATTATTAGCTAAAGCTACAAAATTGAACATATGGTATTTCCTCCATTTACTGTCTTTTACAATATAATTTTATTTATAAAATAGGATTGTATTCAAGAGATCTCTTTGGTGGCCATTACTGGCCATGCTCTAATTTATACTGTGGCCATGCACTTACACTTAGCAATATCATTCTCTTTAGAGTTAACTTAATCAAATTGTTGCTAATGTTTTAAGATGCAATCTAGAGGATCACACTTCCTTTTCTCTCTAGAGGTCTGTTTATTTTCCATTGTGACTCCCTGTCAGTGCTTGGGTGAGTTACACTTTAAATTTATTGATCAGAATTTTAGTACTCAACCAGGGTACCAGTGGGAGTTCTCCTATACCTGGGGAATGGATTCTGGGGTAGGACTCTAAATTACAATCTTGGAACCACCTGCTTCCAACCTAATCCAAAACAAAGAACCAAGGGTGGCTCTACAGTCTCAGTCTCAGCAGATTTAAACCTTCACTCTAGAGAACAAGTAATAATATTGATAAGAAAATCAGTATACACTGAGGCTGCAGGGATTTTGTGGGCTGCTTGTGTCTTTCCTGACTGGCTGCTTTCAGGATCATCAATGTCATAGGCAGAGATATCCTAATCCCAAATTTCTGAGACAAGGTGTTCCTGTAACCACACACCCACTTCAGGGGTGAATAAGTCCATAAGGCAACAATGCTCTCAGAAGTCATAGGTTCTCAACTAAGTTGTTCAACTTTAGGGGATCACCTCACAGATCTTCTGGGTCTATGTTCAGCCCTGAGAATTGAGTACCACACTGAGTTTGGTCGCTCAAGGAAAGAGGTTTATTAAATTGGTGGAGGACAAGAGATTGGATGTTGTATTAGTCAGGGTTCTCTCAGGAAACAGAATCAGCAGGAGATATCTGTGAATAATATGGAACTCTAAAAGAGTCTCTCATGCGACCGTGGGGACTCACAAGTCCAGGTTCCTCAGGCAAGCTGCAAACCAGGGACTCCGATGAAAGCCCGATGAAAGGTCATTGATGAGTCTCTGGGAAAAGTTGCCTGTCCAACGACGAGCTGGGAAATTCTCTTTGAATGTTGAAATCACCTCCACTCTTAAGTCTTTCAACTGATTGGATAAAAGCACCACCCATCGATAATGCAATCTCCCTGATTGATGCAGATATAATCAGCCATCCACGCAGTAAACTCACTGGTGATCGAAGTCCACAAATGCTCCCGTATTACAATTAGCCCAGTGCTTGCTGGAACAAACACCTGGACACAACTACCTGGCCGAGTTGACACATTAGCCTAACCATCACAGATGTCTCAGATCTGAATCCCCAACAAAATGTAGAGTGGCAATACATTGCTTTGTGGAGAGGAGGAGTTAGGGGTTGGGTTAAGGGGACCAACAGATGTGAGAGGCTGCATCTTGTGCATGCTCTATAGCATTACATGTTTAACAGGGAAAGCTACATGCTTCATCATATGTCATGCATGTAGAGAAAATGGCATCTAAATCCCACAAAGAGGCATATAATTTACTATTACAATTAACTAAAGTTCAATGAAGTTCATTCTTCTACTAAACCGAGTCTACAGTACGAGTGGGAAAATCCTATTGTGGTTAACCAACTTCTGTGGTCAGCTACTGACCACAGCTATTCTACCTTGGTTGGCTGATTTCTAAGAAGGGTAGTGTTAAGCTTGGGAGAGAAACAGGTGTGACATTGCAAAGGAAAAAAGGCAGAAGTTTGGCCCATTGGGGGGGAGGTAAAGGAAAAATCATGGGCAGCTTCATTATGGGACAATCACCTGGATGAACAGGACAATAAGGAGTCAAGTAGCCCCTCAGAGGCTCTGAATCATCACATCTGCCTGGTGAGGTCATAAACCAGGCCAGTCTTGTATAGGCAGAGAACTGTGGGTTACAGACAGAGATCTTTCCATGTTCAAACCCACTCTCTGTTGTCCATGCAGACCCCCTGGTTCCTGAGAGGGCTAAGTCTCTACTTACACTGGCATCCTCCTCCTCTGGTTGGGAAGCCCCCTGCAACACTGGTTGCTTCTGTCATAGCTTCATGGTCTGGACTTATGGAGTCTGCAGAACTGAAGTTGAGTGTAATACACCAACAGACTTGTCTTCTGCCTAATCACCATGGGGCTTCATGTACAACATTCTCAGGTATTAATTTTTGGGTTTCCCAAAACATAAGAAAATAAAAATATATTTCATGTAGTGGGGCAGTTAGATATTATTTATGAATTCCACAGAGAGATATAGATTATGTTTGTAACCTGGTCTGTTCCTCTGGGTGTGATACCCTTTGATTGTATTAGGTGCAGCTGATATTTTTTTATTAAATTATGTTAATCATGGCTTTAATTCAACCATGTGCAACTCAGTGCTGAATCACAGCCCTCTTGGTGGACTGATAAATCAGACTCTTACACAGAGAATATACAAAGATAATCCTGCAGCCTGGGAAGAGAGATGAGTCTGATAGTTTACAGCTGACTTTTTGAAGAGAACAGAGTGGCTGGGCCCAGAATTAATGAGCCCTGAGAAGAGAGATGAGCCTTATGCCAACCTACAGCTGAGATTGGAAGAAGCTGGGACCACAGAAACTTAAGAGGAAGAAGGAAGGCTGAACCCTTTACAGACACAAATGACTTTGGGTGAGAAAGGACCATTTATTATACATTGAGTGGGACTCTTTAGGGCTTTGTGATTGTAAGTTTCTACCCCAAATAAAAACTTTTTATAAAAGCCAATAGATTTCTAGTACTTTGCATCAGAACCCCTTTTGCCTGACTAATACATGTAGATACAGAAAAAGACCCTTATGCAACTTCTTTCTCAGTGGGATGAGGAGTTAATCCCACCTCCATTCTGTTCTTCTCACAAAGTGATGGCCATTTTTGAGACATTGACCCTCTTCTGCCATGATTATTATTCCTTTGAATAGGATCCTGGATTAATCAAGATATGCAACTTATAGTGAATTTAGATTAGCACCTTTGAGTGACTGCTTTTGCAGATGCTGTGAAGGTCTAGCTCAATAGACAGTATTAAGAAAAGGTGATTCTTGCAATGCAAGAAATTATAACAATGAGGTGGAGCCAGTGGCCACTTGACATTTTTTGGGTAGGGAGGGGATGAGCATTTGAAATACAGGGGCTTCTTTGGGAGTTGGAGGTTGTCCTGAGTATTGTTGTGGCAATGGATGTAGGCCATTTTAAATCAGCACACACCACTCAGAACTGAGTGGGAGAGAGTGTGGTCTACAGTGTGAACTGTGGTCTATGGTTGGTGGCAAGGCTCCAGGATGTGTAAGTTCATTGAGGTTGGTGGGCCACACTGTGGGAGATGTTTGTGTGGGATGTGGTGGGAGGTGTGGGAGGTGGGGAACATGGGAATCCCAGTGGGTTCCATGTAATATTTTAGGTAATCTAAGCACCTCTTAAAATATATGTATATATATATATATAACATTTTGTAAGCAAATACACATATATGCATATATATTTATATATCATTTTGCAAATGTTTGTATGTATTGTGAGAATTTTGATTTTTACCCATAATAAAAAAAAAAGAAAAAAAAAGAGAAAAAGAAAGTCAATATTTCTTTAAAGATACAAGGAATAGAAGACTATCAGAAGCTACTTCTAATCTTGTGGCAAACAAAGTTGAAACCCTAAAGTATGTTTTTCTCTTCAAAATTCAATTGCCACATTTGGCATGAGAGAAGGCATTTACCAATAACCAATTAAGATTGAAAATTTATTTTCTCTACCATTAAGTTGGGAACTTCAGGAGGAGGTATAGAGTGTTAAAATTAATACTTTACCCTCAGCACTCCACTTTTCCATTGGTTTCTAATCAATATGATATGACTGTATTTGAACTGAGGATGAACAAATCAATTATTTATTCCTTAAATACCTTTGGCACAAGCCAGTTTTCCATCACTGCTCACTTACAGCCTCACCCAAATTTACTGAGATGGATTTCCTTGGAAATTTGAGTCTTCATGTATTATTTAGCATTTAGAATCACATATTTTTTGCATCAATGTCTAAATAAATATTATTATAAATTAAAGATTCCTTAATCCAAAACCTAAAGCCATGTTTTTACACATTTCTCCCACTGTACTATTTTTCTGAGAGACAAACTGAGGTCCAAAATGGAAACCAACCAGAAGTCCACCTGTTATAATGCTGTCTACCATCAGATCTCAGGTTGCTGGATGCTGGACAAACCGCTGGAAGCAATGCACCTTCCAGGATCAGTGAAGAAGGATATGAGAGGGATATTTCCTTACAAGGTAGACATTTATGGTGATCAAACCTCATGTGATTGGACACTCTATCTAATCAAATCAAGTGATCCAATCACCCTTGGTCTTGTTGCCATTTCCAATCATTTAAAAAATTTCAGTATCAACCTGTATTTTAGCAACATAGATTTTATGCAAGTTCACAAAATGTGTGTGTATGTCAATACACTATCTGTATCTTGCTACACCTTGCCTTTTGATTCAAATAATTACTTGAAAGTCTCCATTTGGACAAATATACTGTAGCTTAATCCATTTAGTTTCACTGCTCTTTACCACTGATTTGTATTATATGTGGATTTCTTTTTTAATCCCTTCTCCTTTTGGTTGACATTTGTGTTCTTTCCAACATTTCTCTTCCATTAGTTAGTATTGTGTATATTTTGGGGGACACACTCATACTGATATGAAGAGAATGTGAAGAATAGAAGTGCAAGATCATTGCTTTGGGATATTTTCAAATGTCACCCAAAAGACCATCATGTCCTCCAAATAATTAGACAAAAAGCACCCTCACTGACAATGGAGGAGAGTCTCTATTTTAATATATTGTGGCCACAATAGATAAAGTTTGATTTATGGAATTTTATATACATGTAATTTTATTCATTATTTGTATTTCACTTATTGTTTATAATGTAGTTTATAAAATTATAAAATTACTTACCATATGATGTTACTAATCTGTGAATTTTCTGGTCATATTACTTTTGTCTATATTTGTTGGTCATTTTATTTTTGGTTTTGGATTGATAGATATTTTATTTTATAACTCTTCTGGATACTATTACTTTATTTTTATATTTATTATTTATTTTTATTTTTAATTGGATACTATTAGTTTCTAGGTGATACCATTGTCAATATATTTTCCCATTCTGTAGCTGATCTTAACTTCTATTGTCCAAAAGAGTTTACTGATTTTTAATGTTGTTAGGAATTTGGCATTAATTTACAAAATCTTACTTGGTGTGAATCTGGTAGAAGTGCTCATCTGCAATAACCTCATTTATTTATGTAGCAACTATTCCAGGAGCACTCACCCAGTCCCAGGTGCTGAGTTAGACCCTGGACCCAATGTTACAAATGATGAACTTTCTCTCTGCTTTTTTTTTTTTTCTTCTTCTTTTTGTGCAGAGCCTGGAGGTAGAGATGGAAGAAATTAGTAAAAAAATTTCATGTGAAATAAAAGAGCAAGTGCATTGGTGAAAATCAAGCAGGGTGCTGAAAGAGGGGGTCTGGGAGCCACTAGGTGGGTGGGCCTGAAGGGAGTCAATGAGGTGAAATTTATGCGGCAACTAGAATGAGTACCAGGAGCCAGCCTTGCACAGGTTTGTGAACAGTGTGCCAGGAGAAGACACAAGTATGAAGACTCTAAAGCTGAAGTGAGTTTGGCCTGAAAGGAGGTTAGAAAGGAGGCAGTGTAGATGGAGGGATATTGGGAGGAGAGGTGGGTAGGGAGGGAGGAGGGGGAAAGACAGATCCTGGGGCCTGGTAGATTATATTAGTTATCTATTAGTATGAGACTACACTACCCCCAAAATTTTGTGGATTACAATAACACATATCTGTTATTGCACAGTCTGTTATTTGCAAAGAATTCAGACAAGGTTAAGCTATGTGGTTTTGCTCCAATATCTCTCCCAAGTCTGAGGAGTAGTCCCAACTGAGTTCTGACTTAGGAACGATCTGCTTCTAAACTCACTCATATGTTATTGGCAGGATTCAGTTTGGACTGAAGGCTTGAATTCCTTTCTGTCTGTTATCTAGGCCCTTCCTCAGTTTCTTTCACATCATAGCATGTTTTGCCAGAGTGAGATATAAGAGAAAGTTTGAAAATTAGAGGTAAAGATAGAGATAGATAAAGAGTAAAAGAGAGAACTAGCAGGACAGAAATCACAGGGGTTTTGTTTATCAATCTTGGAAATGATATATCATCACTTTGGCTATATTCTATTTATAAGAAGAGAGTCACTAAGTCCAGTTCACACTTAAGAAGAAGAGATTAGATAAGAACATGTATACCAGGAGGCAGAGATCCTTGGAAGTTATTTGGAGACTTTCCACAACATAAACTAAAAAGAGGCACTTAATCTGACTCTAAGTATAATGAGTAGCTATTGAAGGGTTTTGATTTGGATGGCAAAACTGATTTTCATTGAATTTCAAGGCCACTATGTTGGGGACAGTGATATGAAACCAAGAAGATAAGTTATTTTCCCACAATCTTACCATCAAGAACTAGCCCTGTTTGAGATGAACTCCCTACTGCTTCCTCTTCCTTCATGTAATTCTCCCATCTTTGAAGTTCATGTATCAGTGTTCTGTCATATTAGCTCATGAGTTCTGTAGATATTATTTCATATACATCTGCTTAAGACCTCAGGATGTGGAAGCTAGGATGATCCTTATGGTTCAAGTGAGGAGACTTGGAAGGCCCAAGAGGCACAATAACTTGTCCAGGTTCATGGATATGACAGAAAAAGGAGATAGGTGTGAAGTCAACCCTACTTCCTTAATACTGAGACCCTGAATTTTGCAGGCACTGCAAGGAAGACATTGTGTGTGTAACTGTAGAGTTAAACTGATGACTTGAAAGATGGGGCTGAAGAGGTATCAGGTTTAGGAGAGGTTTCTTCCAAGCATATGGGACCCCAAGAAGTAACCTCATATCCTTGGAGAAATAACCCAATAGAACTTGGAACCCTGGTAACCAGGCACCCACATTCTAGAAACGCTCCCAATCCAGCTCAATTGAGCAGAGATGCTAGAAGGAAGAAGATGTTTTCTTGTTTCCCAGCATCCCAAAGCTTTCACTTCAGGACAACTGGAAGTGAGAGCCTTTTATAAAGCTGCAGGAATTGATTCAACCCCCCATCAAAGAAGACTTTGGCCATTTGCCTGGAGACACCCAAAAGTAAGATAGGGGTCACAAGGCAGTGAAATGAAGGCTGGGCAAATATTCTGATCCTTCCTGGTCAGCCCTACAGCAACTCCCACTCCCAGTGTGACAGAGATAGGAAGGGCTAGGCTTTTGGAAGGAGCATGAGGGGTGGATAGACCCTGGGAAGGAGCTGGTTTTCTAGGAGGTTGGAAGCCTAGTTGGCCCATCATGTTCACAGCCAGCTCATGGTTGGCAGAGTGGGAAGGAGAGTACTAGGGTAGTGATCATCTGTCCAGGTGTTAGTCTACAGACTTGGAGCCATTATTTCATCTCTTTTCATCATGGGTTGGAGGTCTGTGCAGACAGTGTTCTGTTTCTAATCTGGGGAGAAGAACATTAATGGCATCATCCCTGTGATAACAGTCAAGCAGGGCCCTGATTACCAGCTGATAAGGGGCGTGGAATTTGTTCTTTACTGAGCAGTAGGGAATGTGGAGTGGGGTCTCTGACTGAAGAAGGGCAAGGCTGAAGATTTTGTCCCACACATCTGATAGTTCCCACTAGAGGGAATGATCCTAGGGTCTTTCCTCTGTAAGGACAAAAGTGTCAAAGAGAGCTGTGGATGGTGCCCAGGGCACCTTGGGGAGGAAAGGGAGGCTGGAATCTCAGAGAGAGTCTTTGGGAGAATCTGTTCCCACTACCACCACTTCGAGGTCATTCTTGCCCCACCTTTGCCGGTCCCCACCCAACAATGAATCATCAAGACAATGAAGTGTGGTGAGAAACTCGTTCAGAAGTCTTTCTGGAACCTCAGTCATGGTTGCTCAGCTTTATTTGGGTGTGGACTAGGCTGTACTTCTGCCTGTCAGGAGAATAGTGTTGGTGGGAAGAAAAGATTCACTTGTCACCTGCAGAGAATAAGGCAGCACATTGCACTCAAGATACAAGTTGAGGTGCAATAAGGACCCAGGGAGGTCTGGGGCAGGAAAATGGATTTTGATTTTTCCTCTCATCTTCCAGATACTTATGAAGCACCTACAACTTGCCAGTGAAGAGCATAGCTGAGACAGGCCATCAGAACTCCTTGAATTTAAGTTTGAAGAGGTTTTCACAGGGCATAGAAACATCCTCTAAAATGTGTGTGTCTGCAAAAATCAAATTAACAAGGACCACTTCCTGATCTAGCTCATGGTTTCTTCTCTACAGCTTTGAAGGAAGAAGGAATATGTTCTGCTTCTGAAGCAGAGTTTTCTATGACCCCCAGTTAAGAACTCATAATTTTCAAGATGAACCCTGAATTACATCAGCAGTAAGTGGGAGGGGAAAAGTAAAAATATAAAAACTTACAATGTGCAAAGGAAAAGACCAGAGGAAAATTGTTAGCAAATGGCATAAAGAAGGCAGGACTGTGCATCCTCAATCTCCCTCTAGCGGTCCCATGACTCATCCTTTCTCTTAGATTTGAATCCTTCTGGCATTCTGGCCTCTGACATCAAAATTCCTTTTCTGAGGGAATATTTATGATGCAGCTTCCAAAGCCACAACTGACTTCATTTCAAAAGCTTTACTCCTCCTTGTGGACTGGGATTTTTAGCATCCCTGCAATTCCTTGCACAATTTGTTTCAACCCAGAAATTCCCCAGAAGGCCTCCAGCCTCTCTGAGTCCTTGGAGGCCACTCCCCTCTGACTGGGCCCTGATGGTTCACAGTGAGCTCTGGTGTCTGGATCATTCTCCTTATTCCTTACCGTGGAAGGAATACTTACATTCTTCCTCACTGGCCAAGATGCTGCTGCAGCCATGTGTTTCTCAGGTCCACTGTCTAGAGAGTTCTCCAGTTTACACACTCAGTGATATTGTTACTGATATATCCTAAAAGAGACACAAGACCCCAAGAATTCACAGCTCCTAAGGCTTTGTCCTAAGTCTTGCACTGTGGTTATGCCCAGAGGGTCCTGGACATAACCTGTCTGCTGGGTAGAATTGAAATATGTGACATGTCAGGGGTGTGGAAAAGAGGTGGCCACTAAGTCTGATGACCCACAGACTAGTACTGTCAATTAAACACTGTAGCCCTTCCAATCCAGGAGGTAGAGTCCCTGCCCTGAGCTCACCTGAAGTCCTTCTCTGAGCTTCCCTATGATCTGAACCTAAAGGGTTAACCCCTGTCCCTGTCATGAGCTTCCAGGACCCTGCCCCAGCTTTCAGCCTCTACCTTGTCAAGGATTTTGAACATCATCCCATGGCTTCATCTAGAATGGGGAACTCCAGATCAATTGTGGGGCAATTCTGAGTTTTCAGTTGTGGATATTTCTCAGTTATCCCCCAATTCCCCAGGGCTCCAGGTGTCACCCAGACACCCATTGCAGCCTCTTCAGGAAAGGTGAGGGGCAGAACAAAAACCCTGCCCCAGGCCCTTGGTGATATGGTACAACTGTCCATGGACATGATTTGTTAAATTAATCACAAATATGACTGTGCTTTCCCCTCAAAGACAGAAATGGCAGGTCCCAAAGCTAGTCTGGGACATGGCAGAAGTCATTGGTATCTGAGAATTTTCACTTACAGAGCTGGAATTCTCCTGAGAGCAGAGATATCATGTATAAACTTTTAAATAAATCTAGTGCAATCTGATATGACAGAGGATGAGTTTTTACTGCATCTTTGGACTTCCACTGGCCTAGAGTGGAATGAGTGTAACCTAGCAGAGGCCTAAATATATGGCAAGAGTATATCTCACTCAGTTTCTGACAGGGAATCCTCCCTTTACCCTGAGACTCCTTGGCCTACCAGAAAGCCCAGCTGGCCAAGGTAGTCATGCACCAGTCCAGGGTTCCCACTGCTCAGGCTCTGCTGGGTGAGCCAGCAGGGCCCCACTGGCTTGATTCCCCATGGGAAGGTATTACTTTCATTTCTGGCATAGAGACTGTGTCCCAGCAGTGACTGTTGGGCAAGGGGAATGGAGGGAGTGAAGTGGCCTGAGGTCTCCTGGGATTGTTCTTCCTCCAACAGCTCTAGGTATCAGGTCTCTTGCTGTGGGCAGTGTGGCCCCTTCTGCTTATTCTGACAGAACCCTCTTCCATTGGTCCATGTAAAAGAAGTCAGCAAAGGCATGAATTAATCTACAAGGCTTTATAAATGTGTGCTCCCATTTACTTACTGAGTCCACAGAGATATCAATGAAGAGACCTGAGAACAGGAGGCCCTTTCTACCTGTCCACTTTTGACTGTTGGCTTCTGGGTCACCCTGTCACATGGGCTACACAATCAAATTTGCATTATATCAAACTGAACATTGACTGGAAGCTCCCTAGGGAAAGTCAATCTCCTTGACAACTTCTGTGCCCACTTCTCAGCTTCTGTGCCCACTGAAGGCCTGACCAGCAGGGCCACTCCTCCAGGGCTGTTGAGCATCACAGTCAATTTGAGTGAATCCAAGGGTCCCCTGCATAATCACATGTTCTTTTCCATGAAGACAAATCTATGCAGCTATCCAGAAATTACCATTTATACATTTTAATGAGAAAGACCTTTGAACTTAATTTAAATAAAAAAACATATCTAGCATGGTCATAGTTTTGGTTTACCTCTGTGCATGCACAAGACAAAATAAGTATTTAACTTTCCCGAGCAAGATTACATATTATTACCAGGGCTTTGAGTTAGTAGGTTAGATGGCCATTGAGAATGAGTGGGCTGGACACTGAAGGTTTTATTCATAGGATCTAATGACCACCTTGAAGTCCAGGTGACTCACAAGACTCCATTGCTAGGAATGGCATCAATAAGGACAGTTTATCAGGCAGAAGAGACTCTGTTTCCCTGCAGCCATAGGGTAAGACAGAATATTTTTTTCCTTCTAGCTAAGATTTATTTTGCCAGTTCAAATGCTGGAATCCCTTTTGGAGGAGAGAAAGCTTGAGGTACCCAAATTTATACTGTAGAATGTAAAAGCCAGAAAACTATTACGAAGAAATGAAATAGAGGCATAGTATAGTGTTTTGTGCCTCTCTTTTATGCATGTACCTGGCTCTGGATGGGTTCACCAGGGGATGGGTCAGAGGAGAGTCTGAGACCTGGAAGCCTTTGTGCTTCAGTATTCCGGCTTCAACCTGGGGTGGAGGAAAAGGGGCCAGATGGTGCTCTGGGTGCTGCAGTTTCATCCTGGATGACCTGGCTGTAGCATTCTACATTTCCACCAACAATGAATAAGTGTTCCTATCTGTCCACATCCAACTTATGTAGGTGTCTATCTTTTTAGTAGTGGCCATTCTAATAGATGTGAAATGATATGTTGTTGTAGCTTTGATTTCCATTTCCCCGATCAGTAGGTTTTTCCAACTGTTTTTATGTCATTTGTATTTCTCCTCTGGACAAATGTTTATGCAATTCTTTTCCCCATTTTTTAATGAGATCATTTCCCTTTTTATTATTGAGTTGTAGCATGTCTTTTTATATAATGGATATTAAACACTTATTGGATATGTGATTTCTAAATACTTTTTCCCATTGAGTCGGCTGCCTTTTCACTCTTTGACAAAGTCCTTTGAGGTGCAAAAGTGCTTAATTTTGAGTTGTTCCCATTTATTATTTTTTCTTTTATTGCTTGTGCTTTGGGTGTAAGCTCCAAGAAACCACCACCAGTCACAAGATCTTTAAAATGTTTCCCTATGTTTTCTTCTAGTGGTTTAATAGTCCTGGCTTTTATATTTAGGTATTTGTTCCATTGTGAGTTGATTATTGTATTGGGAGTGAGATAGGGGTCTTCTTCCATGCTTTTGGTTATGGATATCTAGTGTTCCCAGTGCCATATGTTGAAGAGACTGTTTTGTCCTGTTAACATGGATTTGGTAGTTGTGTTCAAAATCAGTAGACCATAGAGGTGAGGATTTATTTCTGGACTCTTATTTCTATTTCACTGATCAATGTGTTTATCTTTTTGCCAATATTATGCTATTTTGACCACTGTAGCTTTGTAATATATTTTGAAGACAGGCAGTGAAAGTCCTCCCACCTCACTCCTCTTTTTTTTAAAGTCTTTGGCTATTTGGGGGCACTTTCTCTTTCAAATAAATTTGATAATTGTCTTTTCTATTTCTGTAAAGTAGGCTTTTGCTATTTTGATATTTTGATTGCCATTGCATTGAATATAGAAATCATCTTGGATATGATTGACATCTTCATGATATTTAATCTTCCTATCCATGCACATAGAATGTCTTTTCATTTGCTTAGGTCATCTTTGATTTATTTTAGCATTGTTTTGTAGTTTTCTGAATTCAGGCATGTACTTCTTTGGTTATATTTATTCTTAGGTATTTGAGTTTTTTATTGTTATTATAAATGGAATTTTTTTCATGATTTCCTCCTCAGATTGTTCAATATTAGTGTACAGAAACATTACTGATTTATGCATGTTGACCTTTTATCCTGCCACTTTGCTGAACTTGTTTATTAACTCAAGTAGCTTTGTCATAGACATTTCAGATTTTTAAAATATAGGATCATGCATCCAGTAAGACTCAGTTTTACCTCCTATTGAGATGCTTTTTATTTTTTTCCTTTCTAATTGCTCTAGCTAAAACTTCTACCTCAAAGTTGAATAACAAAAGTGACAGTGGGTCTCCTTGTCTCATTTCTCCATTGAGTACAATGTTATCTGTGGGTTTTTCATATATGCCTTTTATCATGTTGAGGAATTTTCCCTCCATTTCTATCATTCTAGGTGTTTTTTTATTGAGAAAGGATACTGGATTTTGTCAAATGTCTTTTCTGCATTGATCAAGATGATCATGTGATATTTTTCCCTTCAATTTGTTAATGTAATGTATTACATTAATTGATTTTTTTATGTTGAACTACCTTTGCCTACCAGGAATAAATTCCACTTGGTTGTGGTATATAAGTCTTTTGATATGCTGTTGGATTCTTTTTGCAAGTATTTTGTTGAGATTTTTGCATCTATGTTCATTAGAGAGATTGGTCTGTAATTTTCCTTTCCTGTTGTATCTTTATCTGGCTTTTGTATTAGGGTGATGTTAGCTTCACAAAATGTGCAATTTTCCCTCCTCTTCAATTTTTCAAAAGAGTTTAAGCCAGATTGGTGTTAATTCTTGGTAGAATTTACCTCTGAAGTTATTTGGTCCTGTATATTTATTTTTTGGAAGATTTTTGATGATTGATTCAATCTCTTTAAATGTGATGGATTTGTTAATTTCTTGTAGCAAAAATGTAGGTTGTGTTTTCCTAGGAATTTATCAATTTCATCTAGGTTATCTAGCTTGTTGACATATGTTTTCTCATAATATCCTCTTATGATCATTTTCTTCATGTGCAGTCAGTCATAACTTTCACCTTTTCATTTCTGATTTTATTGATTTGCATCTTCTATTTTTTTCTTTGTTAGTCTTGCTAAGCATTTGTCAATTTTATCATTCTCAAAGAACCATCTTTTGGTTTTGTTGAATTTCTCTATCATTTTTTTCTCTTCAATTTCATTTATTTCTCCTCTAATCTTAATTCTTTCCTTCTGCTTGTTTGGGAAATGTTGCATTTTTTTTTTCTAGTTACTCCAATTGTTCTGTCAGATCTTTGACTTTAGTTCTTTCTTATTTTTTAATATAGGTGTTTAAGGATATAAATTTCTCTCTCAAGACTGCCTTCGCTGTATCTCATAAGTTTTGATAAGTTGTGTACTCAATTTCATACATCATAGTATATTTACCAATTTCACTCGCAATTTCTTCTTTGACACGTGGATTGTTTATGATTGTGTTGTTTAGCTTTCACACACTTGTGAATTTTCCCTTTTGCATCTATCATGTGTTCCATCTTCATTCCATTATGATCTGAGAAGTTGCTTT
>JAKSZT010054329.1:2994223-3041526 GCA_026826555.1 Tolypeutes matacus | reverse complement strand
TGTGCGCCCTCCTACACTAACGCCATCTTGCCCTCTCTCCTGCCTATATCTTTTGATTGGAAAGTTTAATCCATTCACATTCAATGACATTATTGTAAATGCATTATTTTCTTCCACCTTTTTATTATTTGGTTTTTATGTGCCATGTCTTATTTTTGTCTGCCTTTTTCCTCTTTTAGTTATGTTTTCTGTTTTTCTTGCCTTCTACACTCTCCTCCAAGCCTCTCTCCTGTCTTTTTCTTTTGGACTGTAAACCTCCCTTTAATACTTCCTGCAAAGTATTTCACTTTGTGTTTGTTTGTGAATATTTTAAACTCACCTTCATATTTGAAGGCAATTTTGCTGGTTGAAGAATTCTTGGCTGTCAATTTTTCTCTTTCAATATCTTAATTTCATCATACCATTGTCTTCTTGCCTACATGATTTCAGATGAGAAATCCACACTCAGTCTTACTGGGCATCACTTGTATGTTATGTTTTGCTTCTCCCTGTTGCTCTCAGAATTTTCTCTTTCTCTTTGACATTTGACATTCTGAGTAGTATGTGTCATGGAGTAGGTCCATTAGGATTTATTCTGATTGGGGTATATTGTGCTTCTTGGACATGGAAATTCATTTCTTTCATGAGCATTGGGAAATTTTCAGCCATATTCCTCCAACCCTCTGTCTGTCCTCTTTCCCTTCTCTTTCCAGAAATCCTATGACACTTATGTTGTTGAACTTTGTGTTATCATTCTACTCAATTATTTCTGTTCTTTTCATTTTCTGTTCCTGTCTCTTTTCAATTTCAGCTGCTCTGCATTCTATATCAATTATTCTTTCTTCTATCACTTTGTCTGTTTTTGTATGCCTCCAATATGCTATTTTAAAATATTTATTTCATTGATTTATTTCCCCCCAGCCCCTCCTTGTTTGCATTTTCTCTGTCTGTTTATTGTGTGCTGGCTTTCTTTTTAGGAGGCACCAGGAACTGAACCCAAGACCTCCAATGTGGAAGGGAGGTGTCTAATTGCTTTAGCCACTTCCAGTCTCTACTTTGGTGTGTCTCTTATTATGTTTTCCTCATGTGTCTTGTTGTATTAACTTGTTTTGTCAGCTCACCACTCCTCCCCATCATGTCAGCTTACTGCCTTGCTCATCTTCTTTACCAAATTTGGGGCCTTCCATGTGGTAGGTGGGAGCCCAATATTTTGAGACAGATCTGCTTCCCTCCAATGTTTTTGATCTCACCAATCATGTCTTTCATTCCCATGAGCTCTCTTATTTTTCTATTCAGGTTTTCAAATTCTTCTTGGTACTTGCTCAGTGTCTTCTTGATGTCCTTTATCTCTTTAGCCATATTTTCTTTCAACTCATTAATTTGTTTTTTGAAGATTGTTTGAATGTCATTGATTAGTTGTCTCAAATCCTGTGTCTCATATGATCCTTTGATATATTCCTTTGCTTGGTAAATTTCTTTCATTTTCTTAGTATGGCTTTCTTCCTTCTGCTTGCCTTGGTATTCGTTTGCTCTTCTTTATCTAGTTTCTTTAGGAGTTCAGTTATTTTAGCTCTTCCTTCTTTTTCAATATAGGCATTTAAGGCTATACATTTTCCTCTCAGCACTGTTCTTATTGTACCCCAGAAGTTATGATAGGTTAGCTCTCATTTTCATTCACCTCAAGATATATACAATTTCTCCTATAATTTCTTCTTTGACCCACTGATTGTTTAGGATTGTGTTGTTTAGCCCTCTCACACTTGTGATTTTTCCCATTTCCCATCTATTATGTTTTCCAGCTTCATTCCATTATGATCTGATACATTGCTTTATATAATTTCAATCTTTTTATATTTATTGAGACCTGCATTTTGATGTACCATGTGGTCTATCCTGGAGATAGGCCCATGAGCACTTGAGAAGAATATACAACCCACTGATTTAGGATGCAATGTTCTGTATATATCTTTTATGTCTAGCTCATTTATCATATTGTTCATGTTCTCGGTTTCTTTGCTGATCTGTCTAGTTTTCTAATGATGTGAGTGGTGTGTTAAAGTCTCCAATTATTATTGTAGAGATGTCTATTTCTCCCTTCAATTTTTTTTCATTTTGACTTTTATTACTCTTTTTAACACATTATGACTTTTATTGTTTGTATTATTTATCCAATTTTTCCAGCATTTAATTCTTCAGTAGCTCCAAGTAACCTAAAATCTTTACCACATTAATCATACAAAGAGAAGTGTCAGAATAAGACACAGGTATTTTATTCCAGCTAGTTTGTTTATTATTAGGAAGTAGTGTGAGTTGCCAGCTCTGCATCCCTAAGGATGTTTGTCACCTGTCAGAGCAATACATTTGAATTTTCTCAGAAGAGTGGGCATGCACCAAATATTAGAGGTAAAGAACTCAGGTTTGTTTGTTTCCACTCACTTGTTTCCCTTCAGTTTTGCCAGTTTGCCTCATGTAATTTGGGGCACCCTGATTAGCTGCATAATTATTTATGACTGTTATTTCTTCCTGGTATATTGTCCCTTTTATTATATATAATGGCCTTTGCAACTCTTATATATATATTTGCATTTAAACTCTGTTTTGTCCAATATTAGTATAGATACTCCAACTTTTTTATGGTTACAGTTTGTATGGAATATCTTTTGTCAGTTTTCACTTTCAGCCAATTTGTGTCCCTGGGCCTAAGGTGAGTCTCTTGTAGATAGTTTGAGGATGGTTCATGTGTGCTTTAAAAAAATCCATTCTATCAGGCTATCTTTTGTTTGTGTTGTTTAATCCATTTAAATTCAATGATATTACTGTTACCACATTATTTACCTCTATCATTTTATTTTTTAGCTTTCATATGACCTATCTTATTATTATTATTTTTTATCTTTTTTACTCTTTAGTCTTCTCTTCTACACTGTCCTCCAACTCTGTCTTCTGACTTTTTATTTCAAGCTGTAAGTCTCCCTTCAATGTTTCCTGAAAAGCCAGATACTTTTAAAATGAAGTCTCTTAGTTTCTGTTTATGATAGATGGAAAATGTATGTACTAAAAACTTCTTCACTTAAGAAGGTCTGAAAATTCTAATACACTAATTGAGCTGGTTTTCTATTAATCTAAATTTAGAAGTTTACTCCTTGTTCTTAGTTCCCTGAAGGATACTAACCAGACCTTCTCAGTTTTGCTTACAGGAATAAGATAATATCTCAATGCAAAACCAGACAGAATAGTGTCAGGAAAAACTTATGACCCAGTAATCTGTAACTTTCCTCAGAAACAAAAAAGCTTGATATCCATGAGCATTCAGCTGAGAAAGAGCTAATGAAGACCTTGCTAAACTGTGGTTAGCCACTGAAACTAAGGACACATTTGATGTTCTTGAGACAATGCAGGACTGAGAAATTGCACTTAACCTCCTTACAAGACTCCCAGAATCACTTGTTTTTATCTCCCCCTACAGCTGTCCTTTGCCTATAGAAACCCTACCTCCCATTCTTGCTTTGACCTGATTTGGAGAGGTTTCCCCCAGTTCCTTGCTTGTGCACTTGCAATAAATCACCTTCTCAATGAGAGAAGTTTTTCTCCTTTATGTTGCTAGATCAGTTAGGTCCTTCTTTTGGAGATAACCATGCTTGCTGTAATATTTATTTGTGACTATTTTAAACTCATCTTCAAATTTTGGACAATATTGTGATAGAGAATTCTCAACTGGCAGTTTTTCTCTTTCCATATCTTGATCATATCATAACACTGTCTTTTTGCCTCTATGATTTCTGAAGAAAAATCTACACTAAGTCTTCCTGGGCATCCCTTGTATGTGATGGTTTGCTTTGCTTTTCAGTTCTTTGAACTTTCTCTTTTGCTTTGGTGTTTAACACTGAATAATATGTGTCTAAAGTAGGTCTATTCATGTTTAATCTGATTGGGTTATGCTGTACTTCTTGGACATTTAAATTCATTTCTTTTATGAGAGTTGGGAAATTTTCAGCCATTATTTCCTCAAATCTTCTTTCTGCTCCTTTTCTTTCTCTTCTACTTCTGGAACTCATATGTCATGTACGTTGTTATGTCTCATGTTGTTTTTCAAATCCCTGATCCTTCACTCAACGTTTTCCATTCTCTTCTCTCTCTGTTCTTCTCTTTCTTCGATTTCAGTTGTACTGTCTTCTGCATCACTTATTATTTATTTTATTTTATTTTAATCATTTTGAGTCTTCTGTTGTGTACCTCTAAGGCATCTTATTAATCTCACCTATCATGTCTTTCATTCCCAAAGATCTGTTATGTTTTTCTTTGGTGGTTTTCAAATTTTTCTTGTGCTCACTGACTTTCCTCTTGATGTCCTTTATCTCTTTAGCCCTATTGTATTTCAACTCATTTATTTGATTTGCGAGATTTGTATGAACCCTGTTAATTAGTTGTCTCAAATCCTGTGTCTCTTCTGGGGCTGTGATATATTCCTTTGCTTGAGCCATGTCTTCCATCTTATAATTTTTTGCTGATAATTAGCCATCTGATTATGATGGCGTGTTTACTCTGATGCTCAATTTCTCTCTATCTGCTTAGGGGTTTAGTGGTGGGAGGCTATATGTTACTACTGTTCTTTAATTCTTGGTTCAACCTATTCTGGCTCTTTAGGATTATCCCTATTTAACTGCTCAAAACTGTACCATCCACCCAGTAATGGCTTGTAGACTCACTTCCAAGATCCTTGGGGAGGGAGGCTGTTAAGGCCAGAAAAAGTTTCTCATTTAATTACTTTTAATCTTGTCACATGCACTTCCTTGGTCTGTCAGCAGATGGCACTCATTGGCAGTCCTCTCAGTTCAAATCCTCATTGGAATGTGTTCACTGCAACAGTAACCAAAACAATGTGACAGAGAATCTTGCCTCAAGGCTATTCAGAGTTTTGCAAATCATACTTTCTTAGAGACTGTTCTCCAAACTTTCCCAGCAACCCCCTCTCTTTTCCCAGGTGGGAAATAATTTCACTCACCTCTGTGTCCTCATTAACCAACCTCTGTCAGTAAGGAAAGTGTTTGTGAGAATTGGATCTCTTTCACCCCCTGCTGGCTCCCAGGACAAACAGTTGCACCACCTCACCTGGCCTGGAAAGTCTTGTGGGACACAGAAGACCAAATTTGTTGGCCAAAAGCTGAATCAGCCTTAGACTGCATCCTTCTCTTTCCCTTTTCTTGGGGAGGTAGAACCCTCTGGCCCCCTCTGTCCATAGCTGTCAGCCAGAGGCAGGATAATTCAAAGCTATCTGCTCCAAGGGTAGGGATAGGAGGACCAGTATCTGCAGCTGCAGCTTTTACTCAAGAGGTTTCCTACTGAAATTCTTTTCCATTGTCCCTCTCTCTTCTGCGTGGTGTCCAGACTTTTCCTGTTGCCCTAAACCCCCCCAAAATTTTTAAGATGATTTCTACCTTTCCTCTAGCTATTTTACTTGGAAAGTGATTCCTGTGTCTCCCTATCTTCCTGGAATTTCCTGTGTCTCCCATCTTCCTGGAATTTCTAGAAGTGTTCATTTTTTTATGTTGTCCAAAATTTTTTTTTTCTTTAATAATGTTTGTTTTTTTTAATCTAAAGTGGCATTGTTGAAGTAAAAGTCTCCTAGATTTTCTTTTATGTTATAATCTAGATTTTGGTAGTTTTGCATTTTAAATTAGGTGCAGAATCCATAGTGGGTAAATTATTTTGTGTGAAGACTCTTTTTTTTTTTTTTAAGATTTTTTATTTATTTATTCATTTATCTCCCCCCGCTGCCCGCGCTCGCCGGGTCAGCCAACCACGCCATGTGGGCGGGCCCGCCTTCACCAGGAGGCCCCGGGAACCGAACCCGGGGCCCCCCACATAGTAAACGGGAGCCCCACTGATTGAGCCACAGCCACTTCCCGAAGACTGTTTCTAGACTGATTTTCTGCACATTTTTTTTCCAATTGTTCTGACACCATTCGTTGAAAATACTATCTTTTCACCAATGAATTGTCTTTATTGATTCTCAGACATCAGTGAATTCCTTTTGAGTGGGCAGATTTTTGGGTTCACTATTCTATACTACTGATATATTTTCTTCACCATAATGTCACTCTGCTATAATAAATGTAGATTTACAGTAAGTCTTGAAGCCAATGAATTTCTTCTTCATTATTCTGTTTGAAATAATGAATTTCTTCATTATTTTGTTCAAAATTTGGGTATTTTATAATTCCATATAATCTTTAGAATCAGTTTGTCAACATTCACAAATTAATTTGTAGGAATTTTTATTGCAGTGTCATTGAATCTATAGATCAATTGGGAAAGAATTGACATTAATTATATTAATTCTTCCAAATCATGAATGGAATATATCTCCCTTTAATTAGATTTTCTCTGATTTCTTTCCTCAAACTTTTGTAGTTTCCCTCACAATATACCTTGTACATATTTTTAAGCCCTGCATCTATTTTTTGGTGCTTATGTAAATGGTGTTAAGTATTTAATTTCAAATTCCAATTGTTCATTTCAAGCATATAGGAAATCACCTGACTTTTGCTTATTAGCTTTGTAGCCTACAAACTTTGTATAATCTCATTAATTTCTGGAGGTTTTTTTTTTTTTTTTTTTTTTTTTTTTTTGTCAATTCTATGGGGTTTTCTACATTGACAATTGTATCACCTGTGAATAAAGACAATTTTATTTCTCCCAACCTGTATTGGTTGTTTCATTTTCTTTTCTTATTATATTGTTAGGATTTTCATATAATGTTGAATAGGAGTGGTGAGAGGGGTCACTCTTTTCTTGCTCCTGGCTTCAGGGTGAAAACATCTAGTTTCTCCCCAATATGTATGATGTTATTTCTAGGTTATCTATGGATGTTAGTTACCAAGTTGAGGAATTTCCCCTCTATTCCTAGTGTGTTGATTGTGTTCAATACTATTTTTCAATTGTGTCAAATTCTGTCTCTGCTCCTATAGATGATCGTATGATTGTTCTTTAGCTTATTGATGCATTAGATTTCATTAATTGATTTTTGAATATTGAACCAGCCTTCGTTATCTGGGAATAAATGCCATTAGTTGTGGTTTATAATTACATTTATGTATTGTTCAATTAGATTTGTAAATATATTGTTGAAGATTTTTGCATGCATGCTTATTTAAAATATAATCTGTAATTTTCCTGCTTAGTAATATCTGCATTTTGAACTTGTGTGATTCTCAGCTCAGAATGAATTAGGAAGATTTCAACCTGTTTGTTTGTTTGTTTGCTTTTTTCTGCAAGAGATTGTAAAGATTGATATTATTGTTTCTTTAACTGGTAGAATTCACCAGGGAAATCATGTGGACATGGTGCTTGCTGTTTTGGAAAGGTATTAATTTTTGGATTAATTTCTTTAATAGACCTAAACCTATTCAGATTATCTCCTTCTCCTTTTGTGAGTGTGATGGTTAAGTTCCCGTATCAACTTGGCTAGGTTATGGTGCCCAGCTATTTGGTCAGGCAAGCTCTGACCTGATGTTGACTGTGAGGGTATTTTAAAGATGGATTTGCATTTATATGCAGGTGATTACATCTGTGGCTGGTTACATCTACAAAGGAGAGTGCCTTAACAAAGAGGGAAGTTTTCTCTTTCAATTATTTGGTGGCCTTAAAGTGAGAACTGAATATTTCAGATGCCAGAAAGGAGAATTTCTGTCTTTACTTCATCTGGCCACCTTCTCCTTGGGAATTCAACTTCATCTTCATCAGAACTACCAACTTGTGGCATACCACATGGAATTCATACTTGCAAATTCCCATGTCCACTTGAGACAATTCCTATAATAAATCTCTTTATAAATATATATGTATGTAAATGTATATATAGAATGTGTATACACACACACATATATATGTACTGTCAGTTCTGTTTCTCTTGAAGTCTCTGATGAATACAGATTTTGATACCAAGAATAATATTTGAGAAACAGCATATTAGAGATGAGATTTCCGAGTTGGTTCTGGAGTTTTAGGAATTGGTTCTCTAATCTGATTAGTTTTAAAGGCACTAATGATCATATCCTCCAAGACAGGGGCTGCTCATCTGAGCAAGAACTCAAGGCCGGCGGAGACAGGAGTTGATGGAAGTGTGAGGAGGCCGCGGCGGGCCTGGAGAATGAGGCTGTGTGTCAGAGGCGGTGTGTCAGAGGCTAGGTGTTGGGGTGGGAAGCAAGAGTGGCAGCACTCCCATGGCTTTGAGTCCCCTGTCCCAGACGCGGGAGTATGCGCCGCCTGAGCTCGGGCAGGCGCCCATCCACCCTTCAGCTCCCTCTGCTGTCACGGCTTGGTCCTCCCAGGCGCTGGGCCCAGAACTTGTGGAAGCATGGGGCTCGGCTCTGATTCATTCTCTGTGGAAGGAGACTCAGACCTGCTGTGCTCACAAGAGAGGGCAGCCACGAATCAGGCGCGAGCCGGGCTCCATTGTGCTCCTTGGCAGTGGGTAGGAAGGGGCTGAGGGAGGTGGGATCTGGCCCCCTCCCTCTGCTCCCCTGTATGCGCTGCTCCCCCAGCATGCTGCCATCCTGAAAATGGCTCTGTTTATTCTCCTCTGGAGAGTGACTCCTTCTTGCCCAGCCTTCTCTTCCTTCTCCCCACCTCCACTCTGCTCCTAGTCTTAGGAGGGGAAAAAACTAAAAAGACATATTCCAATGTGAAGTGTTGTGCATGTCGCGAGCTGCCAGATTTGCACTTGAGGAGATATTTTCTCTTTATATTTTTCTAACGTAAGTGCAGAGAAGCAGTGGCATTGCTGCTTTGGGGGAATTTTATTTTCACTTAGAGATCTTTAAAATGCACATCGTGTTGGGTTAACGCTCCACCCCCAGGGACATGGTGTGGAGGAATTTGAATCTAAGACTTAGTAGCTGTAAAGGACTAGTTACTTGGCTCTTCCAGAGTGTCGAGGAGAACACGTGCGAAATGACCAGCGAACTCATATTTTATTGGACTGTGAAGCTGGATTCTGCGTTTGCCTACATGTATTCCATTTGTGGAATAGAATTGACTGCTATCTCCTCTGCAAAGCATTTTAACTTTCTAACTTTGTTGGAAAGTTTTGTTATTTATGAGAGAGAAGTCATTTCACCCAAGAAAACTAATTGAATTGTTAACACCATGGAAATACCTCCAGAAAAGGATCCTGGGCCTGGGAGAGGGCATTTGGGGCTAGGGGGGCAGTGAGCAGCTGTGAAATAGCATGTGGAGAAATCCTTTAGAAGTCATTTCTTGGCATAAGAGAAGAAACTTCAGAGCAAGTTTTCATTGGGCAAAATGGGGAAACAACCCATATTCAGCACATGAGCTAATGTCTTCCAGATAGGCTCAAACACAAAGAAGAGCTAAGTACCCACCAGCAAGCATGCAGTTCCTGGATGATTTCTATGGCAGCACAATGTGTTTACATGGCTCAAGGGCAATAATAAATAGCACCATCACTCCAAACATGACATTTACTAAAACATCTCAGAAGTTTAGCCAATGGACAGACATCCTTGCCAACACTGCTTATGAACTTGGATTCTTCTTTGAGCATGATATCTCAAAATTTGCAAAAAAGCTTCAGAAATTTAAAGTAGCTGCTTGATTAACAAAGAAAAATCATGCACAAAAATGATGAAACTTCATCCCAGTCCCCTCAGGATTGGGGGAAGAACTATGGACTAGAGTGGAGTTGATGGTATTCTCTTGTTCACATATGGTGATTCTAGCAATGGAAGAAATTATAACAATGAGGTGGAGCCAGTGGCCACTTGACACTTTTGGGGTAGGGAGGGGATGAGCAGTTGAAATACAGGGGCTTCTTTGGGAGTTAGAGGTTGTCCTGAGTACCGTTGTGGCAACGGATGTAGGCCATTTTAAATCAGCACACACCACTCAGAACTGAGTGGGAGAGAGTGTGGTCTATGGTGTGAACTGTGGTCTATGGTTGGTGGCAAGGCTCCAGGATGTGTAAGTTCATTGAGGTTGGTGGGCCACACTGTGGGAGATGTTTGTGTGGGATGTGGTGGGAGGTGTGGGAGGTGGGCAACATGGGAATCCCAGTGGGTTCCGTGTAATATTTTGGGTAATCTTAGCACCTCTTAAAATATATGTATATATATATATATAAATAACATTTTTGTAAGCAAATACACATATATGCATATCTATTTCTATATCATTTTGCAAATGTTTGTATGTATTGTGAGAATTTTGATTTTTACCCACAATAAAAATAAATTAAAAATTAAAAAAAAAATGATGGAACTTACCATTACTCTTTCACAGGAATCAGCAGGAGGGGATCTTCAGGCTCCTTTAATGACAGAAAGTATGGATGGGACAGATGATGAAAGAAGGCCTGACCTGACACAGAACTCAGAGCCAAGGGCTGAGCCAACTCAGAATGAATTGCCATTTTCACATAGTTCAGCACCAGCAAACATCAGGAGGCTGAACTTGCTGCCCTTAAAGGAAATAATGCCAATCTCATTGCAGCCCTGTTTGAATCCACTGCAAATGTAAAAAATTGGAAACAGCAACTTGCTTTCTATCAAGAAGGAGAATGTTTGCACAAGCCAGTGACAGAGCTTGAATGTGTTAGTAGTCAAGATAATGCAATGGATACCCATAAGGCAGAATTAAATCAGATAGTACAAGAACTGGAAGAGACACTGAAAGTGAAGGAAGAGGAAACAGAAGGATTAAAACAAGAAATTGATAATGCCAGAGAATTACAAGAAGAAAGGGACTCTTTGACTCAGAAACTACAGGTAATAGAAATTCATAACAAAGACCTGGAGGGACAACTGACTTTGAGCATCTTCTGGAGAAAATCAGAATGAACAGGAAGCTTTCCTCAATATTCTGAAGACACTTTTAAAACTTCTTGATGGAAAAATATTTGAACTAACAGAATTACTAGATAACATGGCCAAGCTACTAGAATGCAGCTAATAAAAATGAAATTTCAGTGCCAATTGATTCAAAGATACACTGTCTTCATGGGAACTGTTTGGGCTCTGCACCAAGATTGCATAAAAAAACTGAATATCACTTCTCCAGGAAGAGGGTCTTTTGTAAATTGAAATTGTATATTTCAGTGTAAAATTTAGAATTCAGTTTGTACCTAGTGGGGAGAAAAATAGATGGAATCTTGAACTACAAATTACTTCCTTGTATATTATGGGCCATAGTTAACTACAAAGTTATAAATAGACATTTAATGAATCTTCCTCACCCTCCCCTTATATTTGCCAGTGGAAGAATTAACAATGTCTGGGTCACATCCTCTTTTTGTGTTCAACACAGTGAAGTTTATCTGCCTTTTAAATTACTTTATTTATGATATCTAAGAACTGTGTTTTGTGCAAAAACTTAGTGATGACAGCCCTGTCTTTTGTTATAACAAAAGGATATTTTGCACTGCTTAGAAGCAGTGCCATTGCCAATAAATTCTTTCCAAGTGTGAGAGAGAGCTGGATCCTTAGAGGAAACACACAATAAGTTTGTGTATAAAGTGCTTCCCTTTTTTTTTTTTAAACAAATCTATTTTATTGGTACATATTAATAAAGCATACAATTCATTCAATGTGTACAATAATAGTATTTGGTATAATCTCATAGTTGTGCATTCATCATTTCAATCATTATTAGAGTATTTTCATTATTTCAATAATAATAGTAAAAAAGAACTGACAAACAATAAACAAGAAAATTCACCTCTCTATCTCTCTGTCTCCACTTTTTTTTTTTTAATTTATATATATATAAATATATTTTAAGAGGTGCTTAGATTACCGAAAATATAACACAGAACCCCCTGGGATTCCCATGTTGCCCACCTCCCACACCTCCCACCACGTCCCACACAAACATCTCCCACAAGTGTGGCCCACCACCCTCAATGGACTTACACATCCCGGGGCCTTGCCACCAACCATAGACATCCCTTTTTTATACTGGAAGATATTTCACTCTGGTGAACACTCTGGTGCCCTCTGGTGTTCTCTAATCTTGTCCACTGTATAGTTTTCTTTTCCATATTGATTCCATGTACTTATGAGAAGATATTGTCTCCCATTTTATTATATGGGCAGCTGAGTCTTTCAGAAAATTTTCTTTTTAAATTTCTATTAAATTTGACACACACTACTGAAATACAGCAGCCCAGAACTGGTATCTGCTCTAGAAGTGTTAAATATATTTACAGAATATGCAGTTATATTTGTTTCTATATTTTGCAAGAAATCTTTTCTGAATGATCGATACATTTCAGTTTAAGAATAATAACCATTATTATTCTTGGAGAACTTTTTAATATAGATCATTTTAAGGTATGTAGATATTTTGAAAGGGATCCACTTACATCACATAGCCAATCAGAGAACTGGATCTAAATTGTGGCCCTTGCAGATAGAGATGGAGATATGTGATCTTTCTGGGTCTTCATATCAAACATATCTGTATTCAAACCGCACAAGACAATATTCTGAATTGTCAACTAGGCATTTCAAAACCAGAATTAAATTCAATGAGCTCTTCCCAGTAAATAGGTTTTAATGTTGCTTGAAATAATTTTTTTAAAAACTTTCAGCAAACATGCATTTTTTTTTAAGAAACCTTTTCAAAAGTAAGTCAGTGCTGTCTAGTCTGCTTATGGAATACAAATTGCATCAGAGTACATTTATTCTTACTGTACAATGCCTGTGATGTTGAGGATTCTTTTTTAAAAGTGTATGCTTGAATATCTGACTCTATGGAGTCTACAAATGCACTGATTTTTTTTGTTTGAACACCAACATGGTCGAATTGTTAAGCACAAAATTAAGTCCATTAATCAATTTGAAACCATTTTTTTTAATGCACAAACAGCTATTAAACACTAGACAATTTTGTTTTATATGTATGTTTTTGTACATAAATGCATAATTATTTGAAAAATAAAGGATTTGTTTCTAAAATGAGTTTTCAAGTGTCTCTGAAAATCTTATATCAGAAAGTCATCTTGTATTATACGTGCTATAAGATAACATCAAGTATATTGCCTCCATATATTTTGGGATATTTTTCTCACCTATTCATTATAGTGATAATAATTTAGTTACATGTGCAAGCTCAGAACTGAGATATTTCTTTGATAAATCAGGTAATAAAATTTATTTGATCAATAAATCTTAAAATTTAAAACAAACTATGATATTGATTGGTTGGTCATAAACAGGTTAGCTAAAGTTTTTAAAGGAAAGGATGAACTCAAGGCTTCAATATCCCCACACAAGTTCCTCATGAATGACATGAAAGTTTCTAATTTGTACCCTGAAAAAATTTATTTCTTTTAGCCACAGAGTTGAGAGTTGAAAACAAGATGAAGAATCTTATCATGCAAGGGGCTGAGAATTCAATTTGCAGGGGGTCTGCTGTTAAAAGGAAGGCATTAATTAGGAAGGAATGGGACCCAGAAAATTGGAATGGGGACATGTATGCTGAAATGGATGATGATGATGTCCTTGAACCCTTAAATTCTATTGAGTCTTCTTTGCCATAAAAACTTGTAATGATCTGACTTGAGGAAACAGCAATTCAAACTTTCTCTGGCAAAATTCTATTTTGCCAGAAAAAAGTAATGGAGTCCTCTGAAGTAATTGACTCTCAAAACACTGATGATTTCTTTCATGACCTAGCCCATCCCACTTTCATCCCAAGCCTATAACTAGATTGAAGCCCCAGGGGTCCCATAAAGTTGAGGTACAAAGTGTGACCCATGAAGAGATGCACTATGCTCCAAAAGAACTAAAATATTTTTTCAATTTTCTTTTGTACAGAAAGAAAACAGGGAAAATGTGTGGGAATAGATATTAAGGATGTGCAGTAATGGAAGAAGGAACATAATGTTGAATCAGGCTGGATTTGATATGGGTGCATACTTCTGAATCATCAGGCAGAGAACAGAGTTACTGTACTAAGCAGAGTGATTGATCTTGATTACCAAGGGGATAGTGGACCGTTACTACACAATGGAGATAAAGAAGCGTGTGCCTAGTGACAAGAGATCTCCTAGGGAATCTCTTAGTACTTCCATGCCCTTTCATTAAAATCAATGAAAAACTACAGGAACCCCTATAGGTAGGACTACTAATGACCTAGACTTTTTAGGAATGAAGAAGATTTTGGTTGCCCCAACAAAGAACCATGTCTAACTGAGCTCTTTGTTGAGTGTTTAAAGGGAATATGAAATGGATAACAGAAGGTAGCTTTAAATACCAGCTTTGAACATGTGACCATTTATAGAAATGAAGACTATGTTTATGAATATTTCTTACTTATTTTCTAATAAAATGTTTCTATATACATACATAAAGCAACTGTCTGTTTTCTTCCTTATCTTATCCACTTATTATATAACAAGTTGTATTAACTTCATGTCTTAGTATTTGAGTTACAGGCTATCAAGAACAAGAGTGAATATCACTGCGAATATTCTCACTGTCCTGATTTTGTGATAATCAGGGTAGGCTAAACATTCGCTATATTAGAAACCATGCATGTGTCCCCAGACCTTGTTTTCCTCCCTAGGTCTGGTTTTTAGAATGCTGGTGATAAACTAAGCCTGATTTATTATATGACCATCCTGTATGGGAAAAGACTGTAACTCTAGGTATCTCTGTTCAACCTTAAGAGATATAGCAGGGGGCTATATCTGGTTGGCATCCATCTCCCATATGGAAGGACCTGGGTTCGATCCCCGGGACCTCCTGGTAAAAACTTTAAAAATATATAGAAGGTGCATGGGCCACCAGGCCCTGTGTGCGGGCGCACCACCAGTTCCCGCAAGCCACACAGCAAGATGATGACATAATAGGAGAGTGACACAAGGGAGAGGCAAGATGAGACGCACCGATAAACCAGCACCTAAGGTGGCACAGGCAGGATGCCTCTCTCCTACATCAGAGATTCCAAGGATTGAATCCCAGTGAAGACAGGAGGAGAAGGATGAGAAGACAGGGCAGAAAATGGACACAGAGTTGCCCAGCCAATGGACACAGAAACAGCAAAAACGGGGGGGGGGGAGGGAAGGGGTGTAAAAATGGATAAAAGTAAATAAATAATCATTAAAAAAGAAAAAAAAAAAGAGTGAATATCACCCAAGGACTTGCATCCTTTTCTAGGGAAATGGTTAGTGTTTTCAGTTGCATGTAGGACAATTTTATTATGTTAGGTGGAAGGAAGACTGTCCTATGGTTTTTATTTGGAGGTAAATTTGGTTCAAGATGTGTATGCCTGCCATGTTTATAAGGGGGACACTGTGATGGTTACATTCACATGTCATTTTGGCTAGGTTATTGTGAGCAATTGTTTGACCAGGTGATATATGGCCAGATTGTTACTGTTAGGGTATTTCATAGATGGATTTGCATTTATAGTCAGTTGATTACATCTACAGCTGATGGTGTCTACAGCCAATAAATGAGATTGGTCTTAGCAATGGGCATCATATATGTCTTCAAGTTTACTATATTTTTCTTTAGTGACTAATTTGTTTAAGATTCAGTTTTTCATTTCTAATATGGTATTTCTTAACTTTAGAAATTCCTAAGCTTTTCTTTATAGCTTCTATTTTTCTTTTCAATATGTTCATGTATTCTCTTATATTCTTTAGCATGTTTTAAGTAGCCGTTTGAACGTTCTTCTCTGTAATTCTATCTTGTCTGCCATTGCTTGGTCTAGTGATTGATTTTTCTCTTGGTATATGTAACATTTTCCTTTTTCTCATGCTCAGTAAACAGTATTGGATGCTGGACATTGTAAGTGTTAAATTTGAATATCTGAATTTCTGTTGTCTTCTCTTATTGAATGTTGACGTTTGTTTTGGAGGAAATTAAGTTATTTGCAGAACAATTTGACTTTTTCTGGGCTTGTTGATAGGATTTGATAGGCAGATCCAGAATACTTTCATTATAGGCATAGTTCATTCCTAATACTATGTTGCTTCACTTCTGGGGTTTCTAAGGAATGGTCTGGGTGTTCAGTGAGACCTCTCCACTCTGTCTGGTCAGAACTGAAATGTTTCTTGGCAATGTGTTACTCTGAGAATTTTCCCTCCTACCTAGTACTGCTTTGCACAGTCTTAAGGAGTTTCATTATATTTCACAGACTAAAGGCACTCATATATATATTTCTAGACCATTTTCTGTGAATGCTCATCCTTTCTGAAACTTTTACATGAAAACTCCAGTAGCCTCAGCCTCTGCAACCTCTGATCTCAGTCTCTTTAACTGAGTGAGACCAGTGGGCTATTCTATTGTGTCCTCTCCCTATGAGACATTCTTGAGTGTGCTACCAGGCTAAAAGCCAGGTCAAAAATAACACTACTCGGGAATCGGCTGTGGCTCAATCAGTAGGGCTCCCATTTACCATATGGGAGGCCCTGGGTTTGGTTCCCAGGGCCTCCTGGTGAAGGCCCGCACGGCGTGGTTAGCTGACCCAGCGAGCACAAGCAGCAAGGGGGGGGATAAATGAATGAATAAATAAAAAAATCTTAAAAAAAAAATAACACTCCTCACATTTATTTCCTTTTCTGGTTTCACAGTTTTGTTCAATGTTTAAAAACAGTTGCTTATTATATTTTCCCTAAGTATCTTTTTTTTAGAATAGGAGGGTAAATCTGGTGCCAGTTATTTTGGCATGGCCTGAACCTGTGTTCTTCCAAATGAATTTGAAGATCACATTCCAAGTTTCTATTTTAAAAATCCTGGTGAGATTTGGTTGGAACTTTATTCAATTTATAGAATTTGGAGCAAATTAAACTGTTTTTAATATAGACTTTCTATCAATGGACATGATGGATATTTTTATTTAGATCTTCTTTCATATCCTTCTAGGAAGTTTTAAAATTTTAACCCTTAAGAAGCAGCTCATTTCTCTTATTGAATTCCCATCCTGGAGAGCTCTGCCACATTCTTTAATGGAACAGCAACAATCCTCCAAGTACAGAGGAAATGACTAGTGAAGAAAGGTGATCCATTGATGGGTCCTTGATATTGATGACTGTGCTTATGAGTCTTTGCTCTTGAAATTACAACATAGCCTAGTGTTTTAGGGTGCCTAAGACTTACCTCCTGAGAGTCTCCATGTTGCTCAAATATGGCCTCTTTCTAAGCCAAACTCAGCATATAAATGCATTACTTTCCCCCAGTGTGGGGCATGATTCCCTGGGATGAGACTTTCTGGCACCGAGGGATTACTACCAAGCACTGGCTGGTGATGCAACTGAAAAAAGACCTTGAATAAAAGTGGTAAAAGGTAAAGACAAATGAGTTTATATGGCTAAGAGACTTCAATGTGAGTCAGGATGTCAACAGAGAGGCAACACTTATGTATGTCTCAGCAGACTTCCAAAGTACATACTACCCCAAATAGTGGGGCTCCAGAGGTCACTGGAGACACTTATGTCCTTTGGTCATGGCAGATAGCTCCAGAGTTTGGTGCCTTGCCAGTGGGCCCTACTTTGGAGATTGTGCTCCCGAGTGTGACAGAGTTGGACTCAGTTGGGACTTCTTTAGACGTGCCTCTTCTGCCCTTCTGTTCAAACCCATAATTGGTGCTGGAGTTGGTAAGTGAACATCCAAGAGACTTGACTCTCTAGTCTGTCTATGTGCAAGCTGGGCCCTGAGCCACAGCAGACTTGCAACACTTACTTGCCAGGTCATTGTACTGACCCAGGACAACTAACAAGGGGATGAGGATGGACAACCACCACACCAAGGAACTGAAAGGGTCTACAACTTCAAGAGAGTCCCATCCATCAGCCATATGGGATCAAAACCCCCTCTCAATTAGAGGTGCAGTGGACATCACCATACCAGAATCCTCAGGATTGGGAATAAAATATGGACTAGAGTAGACTTAGTGATATTCTTCTTTAGATGTATTGTGATTCTAGCAATGTAAGAAATTATATCAAAGATGTGGAGACAGTGGCCAGTGGAGGTGCTGAAGGCAGGTAGAGGGAAAAAGAAGTGTAATATGGGGACATTTTCAGGACGTGGAATTGTCCTGAATGACATTGCAATGACAGATACAGGCCATTATATATCCCACCATAATCTACAGAATTGAATGGGAGAGAGTGTAAACTATAATGTAAACTATGATCCATGCTTAGTGGCAATGCTCCAAAATGTGTTCATCAACTGCAGTGAATATACCACACTAATGAAAGAAGATGTTAATGTGGGGAAAAGTGGAAGGTGTGAGGAATGGGGCATATGAGAATCCCTTATATTTTATGTAACATTTTATGTAATCTAGATATCTTTTAAAAATGAATAAAAAATAAGTATCTTATCATTTATCATATTTAATTGATTGATTTTTATGATAAGTAAATATAATACATTTAAATGTATGAAAGAATGATGTTTTATTACCATATTATAGTTGATTTAATGGATTCTTATAAAAGGGGCCTTTGGGAAAAAAATAGTTTGAAAACCAATGCATTTGGCTTTTCTGTGCTACTTTTTGATCTGCATGCCCTGCATTCCTGCTTTACTACACAGAGGACATATTTTCAACTACGTACAACCTGCAAAGGCAAGCACAGTGACTGCGTAATGCATAGTTGAACTCATGGTGCTTCTAATATGCATTTTGCTCATTTCTAGTAATGCACACTTTTTCATGAGCTTATTGGATAATTCATTTATATTCATCTGTGAAGTGCTTATTCAAAGCCATTTTTGAGTTGCTTAGGTTTTTAACCTTTTTAAAATCAATTTTGTTGATACATGTTAATAAAGCATACAATCCATCCAAAGTGTACAGTCAATGGCATTTGGTATAATCACATAGATAAATATTCATCACTTCAATCATAATTACAGCATTTTCATTATTCCAACAATAATATTAAAATGAACAAAAACAAACAAACAAAAAACTATACCCCTAAATAATCACCTCTTAATCTCTCTATTCTTCACTTGCTGTTTATAGCTATTACTCTGTTTCTGTCTTTCTAATTAACTTGTATATACGTTTTGTATAGATGGAGACAAACAATAGGTAGTATCTTTTGTTTAGTTAATTTCACTTAGTATGTTTCCTTTATTTTTACCCTTAAAGAAAGCTTATTCATACTTTACTATGCACTACAGTCCATAGCTTGCTTTGGTTGTATTTTTGACCAATATTAACATTTTGTAACATTAATGTACATTTGTTCAGTTTCAAGGAAAAACAGTCTTTTATATTCAATATTATCAATACTCATATTTCATGTGATGTTTCCCTATGCTATACCAGTCACATATTACATTTTTAAGATATCCTTCCAGTAATATTCATGAACTTATACTTTACATTTCAAGCACTGTTATACCTATATATTAGCATTGCTAGTTACAAACACTATGATGTGCTTTCACCATTTCTATTCTTTTCCAAAGATGTATGAACATTTTACCAATTCTGCACAAATTAACCTTAAACTTTCCATTCTATAACTTTCTATTTTCTGGTGACCTATATTGTAATTATTCACTCCATGAGTTTACATAATATATTTAGTTCATAATAGGGCAAACATACAGTATTTCTCCTTTTGACTCTTGCTTGATTCACTCAAGATAATGTCCTCCAGGTTCATCCATGTTGTCATATCCTTCATGACTTCATTTCTTTTTATAGCCACATAATATTCCACCATACATATACACCACAATTTCTTTATCCATTTACTGGTTGATGGACACCTGAGTTGTTTCTATCTTTTGGCAATTTTGACTAAGGCTGCTATGAAGAGCAGTGTTCAGATGTTTGTTAGAATCATTGCTATAAGTCCTTTGGCTATATATCTAGTAGTGGCATTGCTGGGTCATGAAGCAGATCTATATTAAACTTCCATAGAAACTATCAAACAGATTTCCACAGTGGCCATACCATGCCACATTCCCACCAACAGTGAATAAGCATTCTTGTCTTTCCACATCCTGTCCAATACTGGTAGTTTTCCATCTTTTAAATAGTGGCCACTCTAAAAGCTGGAAAAAAAATGAAAAAGACCTCGAATAAAAGGGGGAGTGAGAGAGGAAGGTGCCACGGTACAGACTGGACACCAGCTATTGCAGTGATAATAGGCAAAATGTCCAAAATATTTTTTAATTTTTTTTCATTTTTTGAATATCCCAATCTTTTAATTTTTAGTATTAGTTTTTTTTTAAGTTTTCATGTATTTTATCTTTTACATTTAAACTTATCATTATTGTTTCATTTTCCTTTTAATGGTATTTGGCTATTGTATTTGCTTAATCATTAAAGAAGCTGTGCATCACAGAAGGGTTAAAACTGGGATGGGAGAGGATCATTGGTGGGGGATGTCAGGGATGGGGGTGCATGGGAGAAAGTTCACCTGAACATACATAAAAGGTATATAAAATTTTTCAAATGCTCATAGGGCATGGTCACAGTGAGTGGAGAATCACTCAATAAATGAGAGAATACTGAATTCCTGTCGTGGAGATCTCTGTCACATTCTCAAGGGAGCAGCAACAGTCCCCCGATTGCAGGTGCAGTGTCTGGTGAAGGAGGATGATCCACTGATGGGTTCATGTTATTGATGACTAGCCTTAGGTCTTTGTTCTTGAAATTGAAACTTAACCTATTGTTATGGGGTGCCTAAGGGTTGCCTCCTGAGAGCTTCCTTGTTGTTCAAATGTGGCCTTTCTCTAAGCCAAACTCAGCATGTAAATGCATTACTTTCCTCCAAGCATGGGACATGACTCCCAGCATAGGACATGACTCCAGGGGATGAACCACCCTTGGAAGGATTGGAAGCATTACTACCAAGTGCCAACTGGCAATACAACTGGAAAAAGACCTTGAATAAAAGGGGGGAAAAAGTAAAGACAAAATGAGTTCACATGGCTAAGAGACTTCAAAGTGAGTTGGGAGTTCATCCCAGAGGTAACACTTATGCACATCTCAGTAGGACCTCATAGGATTCCAAAGAGGATATCACCCCAAATACAGGGACTCCTCAGGGTTCTGGAGACACCCAGGTCCTATGTTAGGGTTCATAGCTCTGGAGTTTGGTGCCTTATCAGTGGGTCCTACTTTGGAATTTGTGCTCCTGAGAGTGACAGAGTTGGACTCAAATTTGTCTTCCTTGCACATGATTCACCTGTCCCTTCTTTTCAAACCTATACATGGTGTTGAAGTTTGTAGGTATACATCCAGAGACTGGAGTCTTTGGGCTGTCCATGTACCAACTGGGCCTGGAATTTAGGTGGAGCTGCAACACCTACTCTACAGCTCAATGGACTCACCCAGGACACCTGGTGGGGAGATGATGATGGACAACGGCCATCCCAGGAAATAGAGTCTGCAGCTGCAGGCAGGTTAAACCCATTCATCTTATCCATGGGATATAAGCTCCCTCTCACTTGGATGTGGATTGGACATCACTGTCCTGGACTTCTCGGCATTGGGGAAGAGCTATGGACTAGAGCCGACATACCGGTATTCTGTTATAGATATATTGTGATCCAAGCAATGGAAGAAATTATAATATTAATTTGGAGACAGTGGCTACTGGATGCTCTGGGGGCAGGGAGAGGGAAAAGAGTTATAAAACAGGGGCTTTTTCAGGACTTGGGAATTATCCTGAGTGACATTGTAATGACAGATATAGACCTTTTTATATCATCACATAACATGCAGAATTGTGTGGCAGAGTGTGTGGTCTACAATGTGAACTACGTTCCATGCTTAATGGCAAAGCCCCAGGATGTGTATATCCATTGCAGATGATGTGCCACACTAATTAAGGATATTTATGTGGGAGGTTGTAGGAGGTGTGGGAGGTGGGGCATATGGGAATCCCTATAATTTTTGTGTAACATTTATGTAATGTAAGTATCTTTAAAAAAATAAAATAAAAATTTATTGAAAAAAATAATAAAAGGTGTGAATTATATCTCACTGTAGGTTTCATTTGCATATCACTAATCACTAGTGATGCTGAACATTTTTTTCAGGTATTTTTGCACAATTTGTATTTCTTCTTTGGACAAATATCTTTTCAAGTATTTTACCCATTTTTTAATTGGGTCATTTTTCTTTTTATTTTTGAGTTGTAGCATCTCTTCATATATCATGGATATTAAACCCGTATTGGGTATGTGATTTCCAAATATTTTCTCCCGTTGAGTCAGCTCAAATTTTACCTTTTTGATAAAGGCCTTTGAGACACAGAAGTGTTTAATTTTGAAGAGGTCCCATTTATCTATTTTTCATTTTGTTTCTCATGCTTTGGGTGTAAGGTCCAAGAAACCACCACCTACCATAAGATCTTGAAAGTGTTTCCCTATATTTCAGCCAGGTGATTTTATAGTCCTGGCTTTTATGTTTAAGTCTTTGATTCATTTTTCTCCATTTTTTAAGGAGGTACTGTGGATTGAACCCAGGACCTTGTACTTGGGAACCAGGCACTGAACAACTGAGCTTCAACTTCTCCCTCGTTAATCTATTTTGAGTTGATTTGTGTATAGGGCATGAGATAGTGGTCCTCTTTCATTCTTTTGGATATGGATATCCAGTTCTCCCAGCACAATTTGTTGAAGAGACTGTTTTGTCCCAGTAATTTGGACTTGGTAGGCATACAAAAACCTGGCTGACCATTAAGGTTAGGTTCTAGTTTAATTCTATTCCCCTGATCAATGTCTATCTTTATGCAAGTACCATGCTGTTTGGATCACTGTAGCATTGTAATATGTTTCAAGGTCAAGTAGTGAGATTGCTCCCACATCACTCTTCTTTTTTGGGATATTTTTAGCTTTTTGGGTGTACTTTACCTTCCAAATAAATTTTGTAATTGCCTTTTATATTTCTGTAAAGTAGGCTGTTAGAATTTTGATTGGTATTGCATTGAATCTATAAATCATTTTGGGTAGGGTTGATATCTTCATGATATTTAGTCTTCCAATCCACAAACATGGAATGTCTTCCTTTATTTCTCTTAGCAGTGTTTTGTAGTTTACTGAATATAGGTCCTCTGCATCTTTGGTTAAATTAATTCCTAGGTATTTAAGTCTTTTTGTTGCTATTGTAAATGAAATTTTGTTCTTAATATCCTCCTCATATTGCTCAATGCTAGTGTATGAAATCATCACTTATTTTTGCATATAGATCTTGTATCCTGAAAATTTGCTGAAGTCCTTTATTAGCTCAAGTACCTTTGTCATAGATATTTAAAAATTTTGTAAATATAGGACCATGTAATCCACTAATAATGAGAATTTTACTTCATCTTTCCCAATTTGAATGTCTTTTATTTTATTTTATTTTATTTTATGGTCTAATTACTCTAGATAGAACTTCCAGTACAATGTTGAATTACAGTGGTTACACTGGTCATCCTTGTCTTCTTCCCAATCTTAGAGGGAAAGCTTTCAATCTTTCCACTTTAAGAATGATGTTGGGTGTGGGATTTTCAAATATCCTCCATGTCATATTGAGGAATATTCCTTCTATTCCTATCTTTGAAAAAGTTTTTATCAAGCAAGGATGCTGGTTTTTGTCAAATACATTTTCTGAATTGACCAAGATGATCATGTGTTTTTTTTCCTTCAATTTGTTAATGTGCTGTATTATGTTAACTGAATTTCTTATGTTGAACCACCCTTGCATATCAGGAATAAATCTTACTTGGTCATTGTGTATAATCCTTGTCATATGCTTTTGGATTTGATTTGCAAGTATTTGTTTGAGAATTTTTGGATCTATTCCCATTATAGAGATTTTTCTTTCTTGTAGTGTCTTCATCCAGGTTGCATTAGGGTGATGATGGCTTCATAAAATGTGTTGGATAATTTTCCCTCCTGTTCAGTTTTTTGGAAGACTTTACTGGGATTGATATTAATTCTGCTCAGAAAGTTTGGTAGAATTTTCCTGCGAAGCCATTTGGTCCTGAACTTTTCTTTACTGGGAGATTTTTGTTGAATGATTCAATATCTTTAAATGTGATTTGTTTGTAGAGTTCTTGAATATCTTTTAGAGTCAATGTAGGTTGTGTGTGTGTGTTTCTAGGAATTATTCCATTTGTTTAGATTGTCTAATTTGTTGGCATACAGTTTCTCATAATATCCTTTTATGATTCTTTTCATTCCTGTGGATTCAGTCATAACATACCCCTGTTTCATTTCTGACTTAATTTATTTGCATTTTCCCTCTCTTTTTTCATTAATCTAGCTAGTGGTTTATAAATTTTATTGATCTTCTCAAATAATAAACTTTTCATGTTTTCTCTTTCTTTTTTTTAAATTTTTTAATTTATTAAAAGATACCTATATTACATAAATATTACATAGAATATATAGGGGATATCAATATACCCCACTCCCCACATCTTCCACATTTCCCCACATTAGCAACATATTTCATTTGTGTAGTACATACATTGTAATTGGTAAACATATTTTGGAGTATGGCCATTAAGCATGGATTATAGTTTACATTGTAGTTTACACTCTCTCCCACTCAATTCTGTATATTTTGGCAAGATATATAATGGCCTCTATCTGTCATTGTAATATCATTCAGGATGGTCCCTAAGTCCCAGAAATTCCCCATATTACACCTGTTTTTCCTCTTCCTACACTCAGAACCTTCAGTGGCCACTGCCTCCACATCAATATTTCTTTCATTGTTAGCATCACAATGTCTATAGTAAAATACTAGTAACTCTACTGTAGACTATACTTCATTCCCCAATCTTGAGGATTCTGGGATGGTGATGCCTACTCCACCTTTAATTGAGGGGAGCTCCAATCCAATAAGGCTGATGAATGGGACTCTCTTTCTTGCAATTATAGACACTGTCAGTTCCTTGGTATGTTTGTTGTCCATCACTTCCTCCTTGTTATTTTCCAGGGTGTGTTCAATGAACTGGAGAGAGGGTGTTACAACTTCACTGAGATTCAGGACCCACCTGGCACGTGGACAACTCAAAGATTTAAGTCTCATTGATGTAAATCTACCCACTCTAGTTCTAATTATAGGTTCAAATAGAAGGACAGAAGTGCCATGTGTAGGGAAACCACAACTAAGTCCAACTCTGTCCCACTGGGGAGCATAAATTCCAAAGTAGGGCCCATTGGCAAGGGACCAAACTCCTGAGCTATCTTCCCTGAATATAGCCTGGATATCGCCAGAGCCCTTAGGAGCCCAGCTATTTGGGGATAGAATCAACTTTGGCTGTCAATGAGATCACACTGAGATGTGCATGAGTGTTACCTCTGGAATGACCTCCCAACTCACTTTGAAGTCTCATTCATATAAACTCATTTGTCTTTACCTTTCCTCCTTTCATTCAAGGTCTTTTTCCAGTTACACTGCTTGTTGGTACTTGACAGCAATTCCTTGGTGCCAGGGATGCTCATCCCCAGGAGTCATGTCCCATGCTGGGGGAAATTATTGCATTTATAGGCTGAGCTCTGCTTAGAGAGAGGCCACATGTGAGCAACAAGGTGGATCCCAGTAGGTAACACTCAGGCATCCTACAACCCTAGGCTAGTTTCAATTTCAAGAGCAAAGGCTAATAAGCATAGTCATCAATATCAAGGGCTCATCAGTGGAATATCCTCCTTCACTAATCCCCCTCTAATTGGGGGATTGTTGCTGTTCCATTGGAAAACGTAGCAGAGCTCCCCAGGATGGGAATTTGATATTCCTTCAGTTATTGTGTGAATCCTTACCCAATATGACAATGTCCTATGAATATTTGAACATGTTTATATGCCACATATGTAGGCCCAGGTGAACTTCCTCTATGTATCTCCCATCCCTAACACTCCCACTAATGATTTTCCCCTGCCACAGTTATCACAGTTCTGTGATCCAAAATTTCTTCAAAGATGAAGCCAATAAAATAGCCAAGTACAATAATAAGAAAATGAAATAATAATGATACTTTTAAACATAAGAAATAAAATACAGAAATTTAAAAAAACTAAAGCTAAAATAAAATTTAAAAATTGTAATATAAAGAAATAGTGAAAAATTATTAATTTTTTTTGACATTTTGCCTTTCATCACTGTAAGATCCATTGTTCTGTATATAACAGCAATGTTTTCCTCCATTTCTTCTCCAAGTTCCTTACTTTATTTCATTTTGTCTTCAAAGAAGTTTTAGATTACAGTAAAGTCATGTACTGAATACAGGGGACTCCCATATACCCAAAATCCTCCCCCTTTACCCCTTCTTGTATTAATACCCTTTTTATATGTGGATGATATTTGTTTCAAGTGATGTACAAATGTTGAAACATAGCTACTAACCACAGTCAACAGTTTACATTGTGGTTTACATTTTGGACCACACACTTTTAAAAATTTTTGATGAAATTTAACATGACCTGAATCCACCATTGCAAGATCATGTAGAGTACTTCCATTGCCCCCCAAAAATCCCCCTGTTCTATCTCTTCTATTCTTCCTTCCCCTCCCCTTGGGGCACATGGTGAGCACTAGTCTTCACTTCTTGAAGGACAAGATACATAGTTACTTGCAACAACACTGAGGGTTTGACACATTGGTCTGGCCTCCCTTATTAGGCATTGCATATGTTCTTGAGAGATTCCTGCCCCTCTGTTGGTGAACATTACAGGTTTAAACAGGATGTGTGTTCAACACCTTGCACTTATTATGTGGGTCTCCATCCACTGATACACTACAACACATATGACAAAATGATCACACACACAGTCCCTAGAAGCTTGCTGTAGGTGCACCCTGTCTAAAATGCCCCCCCATTCAACACTCTAAACCAGTAACCATTCCTAGTTATATTGCCAAAACAGCATTCCCAACATTGTAATTTGAACCATGTACCTGCCACTTCCCAGTGTTCACCTGTTTCCTTCTCCAACATTCCTCCAATTTCCATCAACCTCCCCACCCTACCCCCTGAGAAACCTGCACCTTCCAGTCCAGTAGTACTGTTACACCCCTGTCATGTCCCTCCACTGAACAACTACACACTTACAATTTATCATAGATTTCACACATATGGGGATTGGCTCACAATCTTATTTCCCTTTCTATTTCCTGTAAACCTATCTTCCAGACACTAGCTCTTTGGATCTGATCAATTTGCTTAATTCAGATCAGTGAGGTCATGTAATATTTGTTCTTCAATGCTTGGCTTGCTTCACTCAACATAAGGTCCTCAATATCCATCAACTTTAACCCATGTGTAAATACCGTATTCTTTCTCTCAGCTGAGTAATATTCCATTCTATGTATATGCCACATTTGGTTTATTCATTCATCTATTGATGGACATTTGGGTTGTTCCAGCTTTTGGTAATAGTGAACAATGGTGTGAATAATGGTGTGCATATATCTGTTCATGTCCTTGCTTTCAATTCTTCTGGGTACATACCCAGCCGTGGAATTCCTGAATCATATGGCAGATCTATAATTAGTTTTTTGAGGAAATGCCAAGCTCCTCTTCACAATGGCTGCACCATTCTCTATTCCCACCAGCAGAGGGTGAGAGTTCCCGTTCCTCTGCATTCTCTTAAAAACTTGTAGTCCTCTGTTTTTTAATAGCCACCAGTCACCTGGGAGTAAGATGTATCCCATTGTTGTTTTACTTTGAATTTCCCTAATAGCTAGTGATGTTGAGCAAATTTTCATGTGCCATTTCAAGTGTTTTAGCCATTTGTATTTCTTCATTGTAGAAGTGTCTGTTCAAACCACTTGCCCCTTTTTAAAATGGGTTGTTTATCTTTTTATTTTCAAGGTGTAGGATTTCTTTATATATGGTGGACTTATCTAATAACCACTATTAGATAAGTGGTTACCAAATATTTTCTCCCATTGCATAGGCTGCCTTTACAATTTCTTCACAAACTCCATTAAGGTGCAAAAGTTTTTAATTTTGAGGTTGTCCCATATAACTATATTTTCTTTCATTGCTCATGCTTTGGGTGTGAAGATCATCAAACCATTTCCTAATACAAGATACTGTAGGTGCTTCCCTACATTATCTTCCAAGGTCTTTATGGTCTTGACTCTTATATTTAGATCTTTGATCCATCTTGTGTTAATTTTTGTATGTGTGAGATGGTGTTCCTCTCTCATTCTTTTGGATATAGATATCCAGTTCTCCAAGTACCATATGTTGAAGAGGTCATTCTCTCAGTTGGATGGCCTTGGTGGCCTTGTCGAACACCAGATGACTGTATATGTGAGGATCTATATCAGAACTCTCGATTAAGTTCCATTTGTCTGTATATCTATCCTTGTGCCAGTACTGTGCAATTTTGACCACTTTAGCTTTGCAGTATATTTTAATGACAGGTAGTGTGAGTCCTCCAATTTCATTTTTCTTTTTCAATATATTTTTGGCTATTCAGGGCCTCTTGCCCTTCCAAATAAGTTTCATAGTTAGTTTTTCCAATTCAGTAAAAAAAAAAAAAAAAAAAAAATGCTGTTGTGATTTTTATTGGGATTGCATTAAATCTGTAGATCAGTTTGGGTAGGATAGATATCTTAATGATATTTAGTCTTCTTATCCCTGAACAGGGAATATTCTTCCACTTTTTAAAGTCTTTGATTTCCTTTGACAGTGTTGTGTAGTTTTCTGCATACAAGTTATTTACATCTTTAGTTAAGTGTATTTGATTCTTTTAGTTATTATTGTAAATGGTATTTTTTCTTGATTTCATCTTCAGATTGCTCATTATTGGTATACAGAAATGCTACTGATTTTTGCACATTGATCTTATTTTCTTTGACTTATTGATCTCAATTTATAAGATCTAGAAGCTTTGTTGTAGAATTCTCAGGGTTTTCTATGTATAGATCATGTCATCTACAAAGAGTGAAATTTTTACTTCTTTCCAATTTTGATGCCTTTATATCATTTTTTTGCATAAGTGCTCAAGCAAGTACTTCTAACACAATGTTAAAACAGAGTGGTGATAGTGGGCATCCTTGTCTTGTTCCTAATCTTGCAAGGAAAGCTTTTAGAGTTTCACACAGTATATGAATTTAGTTGTGAGTTTTTCATATATAACCTTTATCATGTTGAAGAAGTTTCCTTTTACCCTTATTTTTTGTAGTATTTTAATCAGGAATTGGTGTTGTATTTCTGTCAAATGCTTTTTCTGTATCTATAGAGATGATCATGTGATTTTTTTCTTTCAATCTGATAATGTGGGGTATAACATTGGTTGATTTTCTTATGTTGAACTATCCTTGCATTATGGGGGTTAAATCCACTTGGCCAAGGTGTGTAATTTGCTTGATGTCTTGCTGAATATGATTATCAAGTATTTTGTGAATATTTTAGCATATAGGTTAATTAGAGAGATTGGTCTATAGTTTTCCTTTCTTGTGATGTCTTTGTTTTTTTAATAAAGGGATGTTGGAATAATACAATGAGTTAGACAATATTTCTTTCCACTTTTACTTTCTATAAGAGATTAAGTGGGATTAGTTCTTTCTGCAATATTTGGGGTTAGTTTGTTGTTCTTTTTCTAATTCCTCCAGGTGTGCATTTGGGTTTTTGATTTTAACTCTTTCTTCTTTTTTTGATATAGGTATTTATGGCTATGAATTTCTCTCTCAGTACAGATTTTGCTGCATCCCATAGGTTTTATTATGTTGTATTGTCATTTTCATTCACTTCAATGCAGTTAGTGATTTCTTTTGATATTTCCTCCTTTCCTCATTTTTCGCCTAAGAATGTGTTGTTTAAATTCCATATCTTTGTGCCTAATCTGGTTCTCTGGTCCTTACTGACTTCCAGTTTCATTCCATTGTGGTCAGAGAAATTACTTTGTATAATTTCAATCTTTCTGACTTCATTGAATGCTGTTCTGTGGCCTAGCCTGTGATCTATCTTGGAGAATGATCCATGTGCACTCGGGAAGAATGTTGCCCCAGTATTTATGGCTGTAGTGTTTTGTATGTCTATTAAGTTCAGATCCTCTAATGTATTATTCAAAGTTTTTGCTTCTTTATTGTTTCTCTGTTGAGATGTTCTAATGGTGAAAATGGTGTATTAAAGTCCCCCACTATAATTGTGCAGGCATCTATTTTCCATTTATGTTTTCCAGTGCTTGCCTCAAGTATTTTGAGGATCCCTGGTTAGGTGCATAAAAGTTTATGATTGTTCTTTCTTCTTGATAGATTACACTTTTAAAAATATATAGTATCCATCTTGGTCTCTTAAAATTGTTTTTGGTTTAAAGTCTATTTTGGCAGATGGGGAGGTAAGATGGCATCAGTTTAGGAGGGCACTCGTTGACTCACTCTCTGAGGATGGCTGATTGGGGACAGGGTCCTGCCCAGGGATCTGTGCTGGGGGCACATGGAGCAAGAACCTTGGGGACATTGCTCTGGAGAGAGCTGGATGGCACAGATTGCTCAGGAGAGATTCATGAGTTTAACACAGATGGCTGAGCCCCTCCCTCAGGGAAAAAGGCTGTTTGAGCTGTGACTCCCACTGGCAACCCGGTGAGAGGGAGCATTCTCCGAAAGTCTGAGGATACTGATGGAGGGTTGAGAGGAGTTTCCTTTCTGTTGATTTGGCTGTCTGGAAACCCTTGCAGCTTTGGGGAACAAAATAGCTGGCTTGAAGTGGCACCAGGCTGAGGGGAGTGGTGAATCTGCTGAGGAAGTTTGATTTACTTAGCTGCCCAGGGATATGCTCCAACCTCCACCAGCAACCCGGTGTGAGGGAGCATTCTCCGAGAGTGGGAGTGTTCTGACAGAAGATGGAGAGGCATTCCCTTTCTGTGGATGTGGTTGTCTTGACTCCCTCATAGATTTGGGGAGCAGATAAGCTGGCTTGAAGCAAAATCATGCTGAGGGGAGAGGTGAATCTACTGAAGAAGCCTGATTTACACAACAGCTCAGGTGATACTGAGGTTTGGCTCTAGAGGGGGTAGAGTCAGCCAATTTTATCATTCTGCATTGACAAGCATCAAAGCTTCAGCTCCCCTGGGGAGGCCAGGAAATGGGAAGTGCTTGATTAGTTTCCACGAACCTTGTTAGTGTCCCTTCCATGAAGGGGTTGGTCTAGAAGAGAACATCTTTTGGGTCTCTTATATTGCCAAAAAAAAGAACTTCCACTAATTCCAAAAAGAACTAACACTAATCCTGCTTAAGCTCTTCCAAAAAATAGAAGTAGAAGGAATATTGCCTAACTCATTCTATGATACAAACTTTACCCTAATACCAAAACCAAACAAACATAATACAAGAAAGGAAAATTACAGACCAATTTCTCTAAAGAACCTAAATGTTAAAATCCCCAAGAAAATACTTGCTGATCACATTCAACAACATATCAAAAGGATTTTACACCATTACCAAGTGGGTTTCATCCTAGGTATGCAAGGATGGTTCAATATAAGGAAATCAATCAATGTAATAACCACACAAACAGATTGAAAGAAAAAAATCACATGATCATCTCTATAAATGCAGAAAAAGCATTCAACAAAATACAGCATACTTTCCTGTTAAAACACTGGAAAAGATAGGAATAGAAGGAAACTTTCTAAATATGATAAAGGGTATATATGAAAAACCCAAAGCTAACATCATCTTCAATGGTGCAATCCTGAAAGTCTTCCCTCTGAGATTGGGAACAATACAAGGATGCCCCCTATCACCACTCCTATTTAACATCATCTTAGAAGTACTTGCTCGAGCACTGAGAAAAGAAAAAGATATAAAAGGCATCCAAATTGGAAAAGAAGAAGTAAAAATTTCATTATTTGCAGATGACATGATCCTGTATGTAGAAACCACTGAGAATCTACAACAAAGCTTCTAGAACTTATAAAGGACTTCAGTAATGTCGCAGGCTATAAGAACAATGCTCAAAAATCAGCAGCATTTCTGTACACCTATAATGAGCAATCTGAAGAGGAAATCAAGAAAAATATACCATTTACAATAGTAACTAAAAGAATCAAATACCTAGGAATAAATTTAACTAAAGATGTAAATGACTTATATACAGAAAACTATACAACACTGTTAAAGGAAATCAAAGAAGACTTAAATAAATGGAAGAATATTCCCTCTTCATGGATTGGAAGTCTAAACATCATCAAGATGTCTATCTTACCCAAACTAATCTACAGATTTAATGCAATCCCAATAAAAATTAACACTGTATTTTTAAGAAACTGGAATTCTAACTACAAAGTATATTTGGAAAGGCAAGAGTCCCTGAATTGCCAAAGACATATTGAAAAAGAAAAATGAAGTTGGAGGTATCATATTACCTGACCTTAAAACCTACTACAAAGCTACTGTGATCAAAACTGCATGTTATTGGCACAAGGATAGACATACAGACCAATGGAACCGAATTGAGAGCTCTGGTATAGATCCTCCCATGAACAGTCAACTGATATTTGATGAGGTCACCAAACCCACTCCGTTTAGAGTGAATGGCCTCTTTAACAAGTGGTGCTTGGGGAACTGGATATCCAAATTCAAAAAATGACAGAGGATTACCATCTCACACCTTATACAAAAATCAACTCAAGATGGATCAAAGATCTAAATATAAGAGCCAACACCATAAAGACCTTGGAAGATAATGTAGGGAAGCATCTACAGGAAATTGTAATAGGAATTGGTTTCATGAACTTCACACCCAAAGCATGAGCAGCAAAATAAAAAATAGATAAATGGGATTTCCTCAAAATTAAAAACTTCTGCACCTCTAAGGAGGTTATTAAGAAAATAAAGAGGCAGCCTAAACAATGGGGTCAAATATTTGGCAATCATATATCTGACAGAAGCCTAATATCCTGTATATATAAAGAAATCCTACACATCAAAAATAAAAAGACAAACAACCCATTTAAAAAATGGGCAAGTGACCTGAAAGGACACTTCTCCAAGGAAGAAATACAAATGGCCAAAAAGCAAATGAAAAAGTGCTCAACATCGCTAGCTATTACGGAAGTGCAAATCAAAACTACAATGAGATACCATCTTACATCCATCAGAATGGCAGCTATTAAAAAAAAAAAAAACCAGCAGACAATAAGTGTTGGAGAGGAAGTGGAGGAATAGGAACCCTCATCCACTGCTCATGGAATTGTGGAATGGTGCAGCCACTGTGGAGGACAGTTTGCCGGTTCCACAGAAAACTAGCAATAGATCTTCTGTATGATCGAGTAATTCCACTGCTGGGTATATATCCAGAAGAATTGAAAGCAAAGACCTGAACAGATCTATGCACCCCAATGTTCATAGTGGCATTGTTCACAATTGCCAAATGTTGGAATCAGCCCTGTGCCCACCAAGAGATGAATGGATAAACAATATGTGGTACATACATACAATGGAATATTACTGAGCTGTAAGAAGGAATAAAGTGCTAACACAAGGAATAACATGGATGAATCTTTTTTTTCTTTCCATTTTTTTTGTGGGTAAAAATCAAATTTTTCACAATACATTCCAATATTGTAAAATGATATATATATATATATGTATATATGCGTATTTGCTTACATAAATGCTATTTTTATGTATATATATATATATTTAAAGGTGCTTAGATTACCTAAATATTACACAGAAATTACAGTGTTGTGGATGAATCTTGAAAACCTTACCTTGAGTGAAGCAAGCCATACATTGAAGGATGAATAGTATATGACCTCACTGATTTGAATTGAGGAAAGTGAGCAGTCTCTGAGAACCATTGTCTGAAAGATTGGTTAAAAAGGGAAAGAAAGAGAAGAGAAGGTTGTGAGCCATCACCCATGCGGACATAATCTATTGTAAAGTGATAGAGTATAGTTGCATATTGAAGAATAGAACAGTTGTGTAGTGAAATTACTGGGTTTGGTGGTGCAAGGTTAACAGGTGTGTAGATTAGGAAGGGTGGGTTAGAACACCCAGGATACTGGGGATGGGGGGAGAAATGGGAGAGGGACTAGGTGAACGTCGGATTTGTGGGTATGAGGTTGAAAGAGCAGGGGTGGGAATGTTCTTATGGCACTATGACAAGGTAGTGTCTCTGGGTTGGGTGTATGTTTGGGGGGACATTCAAGACGGGGCACATCTGAAGCACGCTTCTGGGGAGTGTGTGAGTGCTCATCCTGTCATAATGTATTGTATCGGGGAGTGGAGACCCACACAGTGAGTGGGTTGGATATGGAACCCCATCTTTTGAGGACCCATTCACCCAGAAACAGACAGGTGGGTGTCTCTTCGGAGCAAGGGTGTACCCTAACAGGGGAAGATAATCAGCATGTCAGAACCTCTTGTTGCCTATAACTATGAATCTTGTCATCCAATGAGTCAAGACAGGGGGTTGTCATGTGCCCCAGGGGATGGAGAGGAAGGAACAAAAAATATCAAAGGGGGTATGTAGTGGTCAGGGGAAATGTTTTTCATTACCTTACAATAATGGACACAGGACATGGTAAATATCTTCAAAAATTATTAAACTGTACCGTGTAAGTTGTAAACTATACTGTAAACCATTGACAATGTTTAGTAGTTAAGTTTCACTACCTGTATAATAGTTATAACAATGCTACCATCCACATACAAAAAGGTTTTAATATGGGGTGAGGAAAGGAGGAGGAGGTTGGTTATATGAGAGTCTCTAGTATTCTGTGTGTGACTTTGCTGTGACCTAAAACTTCTTTGAAAATTAAATGAAAATTTGGTAGAGACTGGGGAGTGAGAGGGGGAAGGGGCCATGGTATAGACTGGACACCCAACAATACAGTGATAAAAGGCAAAATAAAATAATGTTTTAAATTCTTTTTCCCCATTTTTTGAATGTCCCAATCCTTTAATTATATATATATATATATATATATATATTGAGTTTCCATGTATTTTATCTCTTGCATTTAAGTTTATCATTATTATTTCATTTTTCTATTAATTGTATTTGGTTATTATATGGGCTTCATCTTCAAGGAAGGTTTAGATCACAGAAGGGTTACAATGGGGGCTGCAGAGGATCATTGGTGGGGGTTGTCTAGGATGGGGGATTCATGGGAAGAAGTTCATCTGAATATACATGAAAGATATATAAAATTGTCCAAATGTCAAGGGGTGGGGCATGGTCACAGTGGGTGGACAATCACTCAGTAAATGAGGGAATATTGAATTCCCAGCCTGGAGAGCTCTGCCACATTCTCCAAGGGAGCAGCAACAATACCCTGAGTGCAGGGGCAGTGTCTGGCAAAGGAGGATGGTCCACTAATGGGTTCTTATTATTGATGACTAGCCTTATGAGTCTTTGCTCTTGAAATTGAAACTTAGCCTACTGTTACGGGGTGCCTAAGTTTTGCCACCTGAAAGCCTCCTTGTTTCTCAAATGTGGCCACTCTCTAAGCCAAACTCAGCATATGAATGCATTACATTCCCCCCAGCATGGGACATGACTTCTAGGGATGAGCCTCCCTGGCAGCGAGGCAGTAACACCAAGTGCCAACTGGCAATACAACTGTAAAAAGACCTTGAATAAAAGAGGGAAAAGGTAAAGACAAATGAGTTCATGTATCTAATAGACATTAAAGAGAGTTAGGAGGTCATCCTGGAGGTAATGCGTATGCACACATCAGTAGGATCTCATAGAACACCAAAGTGCATATCACCCCACACAGAGGGGCTCCTGAGGGCTCTTGAGCCACCCATGTCCTATAAAAGGGGGGTAGCTCCAGAGATTGATGTCTTATTAGTGGGCTATACTTTGGAATCTGTGCTCCGGAGAGTGACAGAGTTGTACTCAAATAAGTCCTCTTTGCACATGGTCCATCAGTCCCTTCTATTCAAACCTATATGTGATGCTGGAGTTTGTAGGTGTACTTCCAGAGACTGGAGCCTCTGGCCTGTCCATGAGCCAGCTGTGCCTGGAATCTCGGTGGAGCTGCAACTCCTACTCTACAGCTCAATGGAATCACCCAAATCACCTGGTGAGGAGACAGTGATGGACAACCACCATCTCAGGGAATGGAGAGAGCCTGCAGCTGCAGCAAGGATAATCTCATCCATCATATCCATGAGATATAAGCCCCCCCTCACTTGGAGGTGGAGTAGACATCACCATCCCAACTCCTCAGGATTGGGGGAAGACTCACTGGTATTCTGTTGTAGACATATTGTGATACAAGCAATGGAAGAAATTACAACAGGGAGTTGGAACCAGTGGCCACTGGATGCTTTCGGGGCAGGGAAGAGAAAAGCAGTTGTAATACAGGGGCTTTTTCAGGACTTGAAATTATCCTGAGTGACATTACAATGACAGATATAGGCCATTTTTCATCAGCATATAACATGCAGAACTGTGTTGGAGAGAGTGTGGTCTACAATGTGAACTATGGTCCATGCTTAATGGCAAAGCCCCAGGATGTGGATATCCATTGCAGGTGATGTGCCACACTAATGAAAGATGTTTATGTGGGATGTTATGGGAGGTGTGGGAGGTGGAGAATATGGGAATCCTTGTAATTTTTCTGTAACATTTTGTAATCTAAGCATTTTTTTAAATACAAATTAATTAATTAATTACGTTTTTTTAAAAAGTCTATTTTGTCTGATATTACTATAGCTACACCTGCCCATTTTTGTTCATTGTTTGCATGTAAAAATTGTTTTTCAACCATTCACTTTCAGTCTCCTTGAGTCCCTGGGTGTAACGTGAGTTTCTTGCAAACAGCATATAGATGGGTTATGTTTCCTTATCCATTCTGCCAATCTGTGTCTCTTGAGTAGTGAATTTAGTCCATTAACATTCACTGTTTATTTTCAAGGATTTACTTACATTAGTCAAATTTTCTTTTTGTTTATGTATGCCACGTGTTTTTTTTTTATCTCTCTTCTTATCTTTTTAGTTGTTCTTACACTGTCCTACAAATCATTCTCCTGTTATTTCTTTTCAAACCTGTGAAATCCCCTTTAGTATTCCCTGAGTGTAGGTTTCTTATTGATATATGCTCTTGATTTCTGTTTATCTGTGAATATTTTGAACTATCTCTCATTTTTGAAAACCAGTTTTGTTGAGTAGAGAATTCTTGGCTGGAAGTTTTTTTTTTTTTTTAATAGTACCTTAACTATGTCATACCACTGGCTTCTTGCCTCCAGGTTTCATATGAGAAATCAGCACTCATCTTATCCAGTTTCCCTTGAATGTGGTGGTTCACTTTTCTCTTGCTGCTTTCCATATTCTCTCTTTGTCTTGAGCATTGGACAATTTGGCAAGTATTTGTCTTGGAGTAGGCCTGTTAGGATTTATACTGTTTGGGGTGTGTTGTGCTTCCTGGATGTGTATATCCATGTCCTTCATTAAGGTTGGGAATTTTTCAGCATTATTTCCTCCAGGATACCTTCTGTACCTTTTCCCTTCTCTTCTCCCTCTGGAGAGGAGAATGCTTATAATGCATGTTTGTGCATTTCATGTTTTCATTCAGGTCCCTGAATCCCTGCTGGAGTTTTTCTGTCTTTTTATCTATCTCTTCTATCTGTTTGATTTCAGCTGTACTGTCTTCCACATCAGAAATTCTTTCCTCTGCATGTTTAAATCTGTTATGTGCTTCCATTGCATTTTTTATTTATTGTATTGTGCCACTCGCCACCATCATATCCATTATCTTTTATGTATCTTTACAAAATTTTCAGTATGTTTTCCTAGTGTCTTCTTAATATCTTTAATCTCTTCCTTCAATTCATTAAGTTGATTCATTTTACTTGTTTGGACTTCTCTGATTTGTTGTTCTGAGTTCTGCATGACCTCCTGTTTTTAGTTCATTTGTTGAACTGGGTCATATCTTCCAGTTTGTTAGTATGAGTTGTAATTTTTTGTTGTGTCAAGGCATCAGTTTTTCTTGATTTATTTGTTCAGTTGACTAGCTTCTCTTTCTAATCTAAGGTTTTATTTTGTTGTTGTTTTAGTGTGTGTAGTAAGTTTTCACTTTGACATTTCATTTCTCTTATTCTATTTTCTTGCTGTTGCTTATGTTCCCTTGAAAAAATATTATGCCAGGGAAAAGGAAAAAGTTTGAAGAGAAAAAGGGATAATAGCAATATTAATAGTAAAAGGTAGAAGAAGAACCATATAATACCTAGGAAAATGAACAATGAATACAATAAGAAGTGCAGAAGAATAAGAATTAAAAAGTGGAGTACCATGAAATGAGAAACTGAATAGTGAAAATATATAGAATGAATTAAAAAGCCAGAATGATGAGGAGAGATGGAAAGTGAAAAGAAAAGGCAAAAAGAAAAAAAAATTAAATTGAAAAAGAAAGAAAACAAAGGAAAAAAGAGAGAAATAAGAACAAGAAAAAATGAATACTGGACAAAAAGAAGTGGAATGAAAGAACAGCAGAATGCAGAAGATAGAAAGAAGGAAAAGAAATGGCATAGGTAGACAAAATTGGTAAACAAAAGGAAGGGAAAGAAAGGGAGGGGAAACCCAACAAAAAAGAAAGAAGACAGCAGCAACTAATTAACAAAAAAGTGGGGGAAGAATGAGGATAAAAAGAGAAACAACAACAACAAAAAAAAAAAAAAAAAAAAAAAAAAAAACAAATATGCAAGCAAAATCAAGAACCTTGGAAAAACAGTCTTCCTTTTAGGCCCCTAAGGAACATCTCAGGATGCAGGTGTTAATCAATCAATTACCCCTGTCCTCTGCAGGTTTTGAATTGGATTTTAGCCAGTAAACTAAATTAAATTGAAAAAAGGATTTTTTTTTTTTTTAGAAAAATAAAAGATGCAAGGAAAACTAATGCAAAAAGAATGTCTATATGTTTCCTGCCCTAAATTATCAGCTGGATGTCTGATAACCCGGTGGACATTTCTCTAAGAAGAACTGGGAATCAATCCAGGGACCTTGTATATTCAAGGTAGGAACTTCTCCACTGATCTAAACTTTCTCCTTGGATCAGTAAGCCTTTGAGAAAGCTATCCAACCACTTTCCTTTGGACAGGTTAGATTCTTTGCAGTTGTCCAGAGTTCTGCTGATTGGGCTCTTTTCTGTACCTTCCCCCTTTCTATTCTAATGACCTTCTCTCCCAGGGTAGCTGGGAGTGACAGCCTATGTGAGTGGATCCTCTCTCCCCTCTTCTGATCACATTGAAGCCCCTTCCAAGATTCGAAGAAGACCCTGGTGACTGAACTCATCATAAAGAAACCACTCTTGACCCTCTTCCAGACACCTCCTCTTCCCAAGGGACCCTAAATGGGCCCTTGAAAGCTTACTGAGGCTTCCAATTCATCCCTTAGGTGAATTTGAATTTTGGTAGCTTTCAGTATGGTGCTAGTCTGTTGCATGTTTCCACCCTCTCTCCACTCAAGTTCCTCCCTTCCAGGGTGGCTGGGTGTCAAGCTGCCTGAGAAGATTCCTCTCTTCCTTCTTCCCAGGGCCACCTCAGTGTTGGCTGGTATGCTCCCCAAGGTTCAAAGGGGGCCTAGGTAAACAAACCCACAGAAAGGAAACCCTTCTCTACTCTTTAACAGAACCTAGTTCCATCCAGAAAATACTGCCTTTCACTAGGTGGCTGGTGGGAGTCAGGGGGTTCATGGAGGCTTTTTGTCTTGAGGGTGGAGCTTAGCTGCCTGCCATTTCCAGCCACAGGGGTGAGAAACTCACCATTTTTCCTTGGGCTCTTTATCTCTTTGTCTAGTTCCCTCCAGATTGATGTCCTGAAGCCTGATTCCCTGTGTGTTCCCAAAACAGCTCACTTGGTTAGGACCTTTTCCCTTCTCAGCTGTTTATTGTGACAGATCTTGGGAGTGCCCACCTAAGCTAATGCCATCTTGCTGTAACCTCTTAAATACAAAAATCAAGGTCAATACATGGATACAGGAATGGATTCATAGATTGCTGTGTAATAAAACAAATATAGTAAAATGTTACTGGAAAAATCTAGGTGGTGGCCATACAAGTATTCATTGTAAGTCTCTGTTAACTTTGCTGTATGTTAAAAATATTCACTACGAATTGACAGTGTATGTTAATGTAATTTAAAATATTAGTCTTATTACTCGTTTCTTTGTTATACATTCCTGTTTTTCTTTATATGTTAGCATGATTACATATACAAACTTTAAAAAATAACAATATTCATTATTGATTTCTTTTCTGGCCATTGTACTATTCATTTCATGTCATAGCATTATTATTACTGAAAATAATTTTATCATAAGGTGTATGGTTAAAAGTTATTTCTTCTGAGTATCAAGTCACAAGATACAACCTAGTGTGTATGACCCAGATTGGCCTATGCTAAGCTCCCATCCTGGGGGGAAGACTGTAATGAAGGAAGATTCAAGGCCATTCAGGTGGTCTCACAATAATTTGCAGCAGTCATCTGCAAGGACATTGGAAATTTTTGCTCTGGCAGCACATAGAACCCAAGGAAGCTGGAAAAGGAAGGGGGAAATGATGGTATCCCCTGCTATCTGGGGGAAGAGCCCCAAACACGATTGTATAACTGATATAATGATTCTAGTTTTGTCTCTATTCTTAGCTAGTCAGGAACATTGGGTTAAAGTTTCAGGAATACTTTTATATTTTCTACGCAAATTTTTCAAAAACAGATATAAACAGCAATAATATTTTGTTGCCATTTATAAACCACTTAAACAACTCCTCCCCATCTCCCTAATTTGAATTATAATGAATTAGGCATTCAAGGCATATGTCCATTGGGGCCACCCTGCCCATTTGTTTTAATTTTTGGATCCATTTTCCTGATTTGGGGGAAGTGCACAGGGGTACTTAGTTTCTCCATTGCCTCAGGGGTTTCACTTCACATTGGAGTCTTTGTATATGGAAATGGAATTCCACTGCTCCAATCTCCACCTCTTCAATGAGGCTTTTATTGGAGTGACAGTTTACTAGGCAATGCCAACAACTACAAATGCATAGGTATGCTGTCTAGAATGGCCGAAGTGCAAGGGCTGCTTTCATTGCAGACTGGACCTGCTGTAGGACCCCAGTCAAAACTGAATGTGACTCAGTTACCTGGCTAAAGTTTTGAAGCAGTGTCCTTGAGTATGGTAATTGCTGCCTCCAAAACTCAAAGAGGCCTACCAAGTATTGTACTTCCTTGTTAATAGTGGGAGACATGAAATGTGGTCTCAGTATAGGCCAACCACTACACCTGAAACAATATCGCTGATATCACATTATTTAACTCACACCATCTGTAGCACAAGGCCTACAAGGCACTTCTTGCTCACCTAGTCTAACATGACATCATTATCCTAAAGTGAGCATTTTGATGAGGTCCTTTCTCCAAGAGTTCAAGAGCCATCCTAACATTATGATAGCACCAAGTCTGTGTCCTTGCCAGGGTTTACTCCTGTATCATGGAATAAAATTCTTATGAAAAATTTCATCCTCATCCAAATGATACCCCTTGATTTTTTACCCTCAGGATCCAATCCCATATTTAATCTTCTGTCTGATACTGATACATGTTGGCTAGGTACTGCAGCTCCTTTGAGGAATACTCCCTTTCCTCCTTTAGAAGGCCCATCATACACATTGTGACTTAAATATAATTGTTAGTTGTTTAAGGGAAGGTGCTAAGATCTTGTGGGGGAAAAGGTGATTTCTTGCAAGGCAAAAAATTTCTGCACTGAGATAACATTGGGACAAATCTTCATGACCTGGGATCAGTAATGTAATTTTAGATTTTACACAAAAAGCACAAGCAACAAAAATAACATTAGATTGTTTTGACATTATCAACATTAAAAACTTTTCTACATCAAAGGATATTATCAAGAAAGTGAAAAGATAAATTACAGAATGGAAAAAAATAGTTGCAGACCATATTGGATAAGAGCTTAGTATCCAGAATTTATAAAGAAATTTTATAATACAACAACAAAAAGACAAATAACCCAATTTAAAAAGTGGACAAATGACTTGAATAGATATTTTTCCAAAGAAGATATACAAATGAACAATAAGCATATAAAAATATATCAATATCATTGGGTAATGCAAATTAAAACCATGATGAGGTGCCACTTAACACCCAATAGGATGGCTAATACATAAGAAAATAAGAATGAAAATAAGTGTTCATTAGAGAGGATGTGGAGAAATTGGAAATCTAGTGCATTGTTGGTGAGAATGTAAAAAGGTGCATCACCAAGGAAAGCAGCAATATGGCAATTCTTCAAAAGAATGAAATAGAAAATTACCACATGATGCAGCAATCCCACCTCTAGGTATATACCCCCAAATAGGGAGAACAGGACCTAAAACAGATACTTATACATGAATGTTTATAGCAACATTATTCACAATAGCAAAAAGCTTGAAACAACCAAGTGTACATCAACAAATGAATGGATAAATGAAATGTGGTACATATTCACAATGGAATATTATTTGACCATAAAAAAGAAAGAAATTCTGAGACATCCCGAACCATGGAAGGATCTTAAAAACAATATGCTCAATTACATAATCAAGATGCAAAAGAACAAATATTGTATGATGTTTTATTCATTAGAAATGTCCAGGAATACCAAATACAGACAGAAAGTAGATTAGAGGTTATCAGAGGATGGGAGGAGGGAAAAGGAAGAGTTTCTGTTTGGTGGGTATCAAGTGTGTGTAAATAAAATTAATAAAAATTTTGGATTAGAAATAGGGTTAGGGTTAAGGTCAATGTTCAGTTTAACATTAGCACTTGGGTTAGGGTGTGGATTATAGTTAGGATTAGAGATTGTGTTAGAGTTGGTGTAAGTCTTAGGTTTAGAGTTAAGCTTAGGATGTCATTAGAGTTAGATTTAAAGATAGGATTAGGGTTTATTTTAGACATTTGATTATGGGAATGGTGGGTTGGCATTAAGGTTCAGTTTATGGTTAGTGTTAGCTTTGCTTATGGTTAAGATTATGATAAGCCTTCCAGTTAGGGTTATGTTTAGGGTAAAGTTCATATTTTTCTTATGGTTATGGTTAAATTAAGATTCTGCTTAAGGTTAAACTTAGGTTTGTGTTATTTTTAAGTTTAGGGCTATAATTAGAATTAGGAGGTGGGTTAGGTTTATACTTTGGTTTAGGGTCAATATTATGTTTAGATTAAGGGTTGGGTTAGGTGGGGCTGTATGTTAGGATAAGGGTTAAAGTTATGTTTGGTGTTAGTGTTAGTGTTCATGATTAGGTTTAGGGTGAAAATTATGCTTATAATTAGAATTAAGGTTGGGTTAAGTTTAGCATTAAGATTATACTTAGGGTTATAGGTAGTGTTAAGGTCAGAGTTTGGTATAACATTTGGGTTTGGTTATTGGTAGGTTCATATTAGAGTTAAGATTGGGGAAAGTACATGGTGAGGGTCAGGCTTATGGTTAAGGATAATATTATTGTTTGGTTAGAGTAAGGTTAAGGTAAAAATAAATTTGGCATTGACTTCAAAGGAGGGGGCTGTTAAATTTTTTCTTTTCTTAAGTTATTTAATTATTTTTAAATTTACAAACTTTTTAATTGAAGTTTATCATTCTACTGAACAATAAGTGTATAGTAAAAGTTGTGAACTTACCAAACAAACATGCATATCATCATGAAGAGCTCCTATACATCATCCCACCACTGACACCTTGCATTGTTGTATAACAATTGTTTCAAACTATAAAAGAGTATCATCAAAATATTACTACTAACTATAGCCAATATCTTACATTTAGCATATTTTACCCCCAACCCACCTGGTTATTGACACTCTGTATTAGTATTATATACTTATCATTCATGAGAAAATGTTCTCATATTTCATTATTCACAGCCCATCTTCCACCCCAGGATTCATTGTGTTATACAGTCCCATGCTTTGCACAATGCATTCAAAGTGTACACTTAGTGGCTCTCATATTCACCAGAGTTTTGCTGTCTTCACCTCAGTTAATTTTAGAATGTTTTCATTACTCCAAAAGGAAAAATTCCATAAACTCACTTATCCCTCCAATGTTCACCCTTCATGGGGCCTGGTGGCACACCCATGTGTGGGGCTTGACAGTACACCCACTCACAGGGCTGGTGGCCCATGTGCTTTCTATATTTTCCTTTTTTAAATTTTTACTGGGAGGTCCTGGGGATCGAACCCAAGTCCCTTCATATGGGAGATGGATGCCCAAACACCCGAGCCACATCAGTCGCCCTGTTATATCTCTTAGGGTTGACCAAAGATACCCAAAGTTACTGTTTTTTCCCATACAAGGTTGTCATATAATAAATCAGGTTCGGTTTAGCATTCCAAAGACCAGACCTAGGGAGAAAAACTAGGCCTGGGGATATATGCATGGTTTCTAATATAGCAAATGTTTAGCCTAGCTTGATTATCACAAAATCGGGACCATGAGAATATTCGCACTCAGTATAATTTTGATCTGCACTTCCCTAATAGCTTATGATGCTGATTTTTTTTTAATGTGATTTTTGGCCATTTAAGTCTCCTCTTTGGAGAAATGTCTACTCAAGTCTTTTGCCCATTTTTAATTGAGTTGCTTGTCTTTTTATCATTGGGTTGTATTATCTCTTTATATATCATGGATACCAAACCCTTATCAGATTTGTGGTTTCCAAATATTTTGTTCCATTGAGTAGGCTGTCTTTTTAACCTTCTTGACAAAGTCCTTAGATTCACAAAACTGTTTAAGTTTTATATTTAGGTCTTTGATCCATTTTGAATTAATTTTTGTATAAAGTGTGAGATAGTAGTCCTCCTTTCTTTTGGATATGGATATCCAGTTCTCCAGCTCTATTTGTTGAATAGACTATTTTGATTCTACTGACATCATTCTTGAAGACTCGGGCTTAGAGGATTTTTGTCCAACATCCAGGACTCTGATGAATGCCTCAGCCTTATACTAGAACAGGAATAAGAGACACAGGCAGTGAAGCAGTGTGAGCACCAGGGCTCAAGGAGCACAGGTCTCCCTTAGCTGTGGTGAATACAAGCTCTTACAAAGCTCGGTGGTAAGGAGGAGGAGGTGACAAATTCTAAAAGTGATCATTATTTCTTTGTGTACTATTTATTTCTTATTTAAAATTTAATTGCCATTAAAAAGTTTTTTTATCTTTTTCTGAAAGTAAAATGTTTCAGCCATATTAAAAAATGAAAAAAAGATGTCAGAAAGGATATTAGTCAGGCTCTTTAGTTGCCTGGGTATATAACAAGAAGAATTGAAAGCAAGGACATTAAGATATATGCACACCAACGTTAATAGTGGCATTATTCAGTATTGCCAAAAGTTGGAATCAACCCAAATGTCCATCAACTGATGAATGGATAAACAAAATGTGGTATATACATACAATGGAATATCACTCAGCAGTAAGAAGGAATACAGTACTAACACAGGGGACAACAAGGATGACCCTTGAGGACCTTATGTTGAGTGAGGCAAGCCAGGCATTGAAAGACAAATATTACATGAACTCACTGATATAAATTAAGTGAACTAAGCAGGCTCACAGAGATAGAGTCTGGAAGGTAGGTTTAAAGGAAATAGAGAGGGAGAAGAAGGTTGTGACCCAAGCCCATATGGGTGAAATCTATGACAAGATGGAAGCCTGCAGATGTGCAGTTAAAGGACTTGACAGGGGTATAGTGATAATATTGGGTTGGGTGGTGCAGGTTTGAGAGGGTACAGTGTGGGAAGGGTGGATTGGATGGTCCATGGAACTGGGGGAAAGTTCAACACTGGGGATTGGCAGGTACGTGGGTTGAAATTACAATGTTGGGGATACTCATTTGGCAATATGACAAGGAAGGTTTACTGGTTTAGGGTGTTGGATGGGGGGTATTCTGGCCATGGTGCACCTGGGGCAGGCTTCTAGGAAGTGTGTGAGTGATCATTTTGGCATAGTGTGTTGCCTCAGTTGGTAGAGACCCACATAATGAGCATGAAGGTTTTGGAGTCCCATCCTAGGGTGGCCCACTATGTTGTCAAAGAGAGGGATGGTAGTCACTTGAGAGCATTGGTGGTACCTAAAAGGAGAGGAAAGATCAGTGTGTCAAGCTCTCAGTGAAGATGCATGTAACTATGAATCTTGTCCTTCAAGAAATGAAGTTTTTGGTGGACACCATGGCCCTAAAGGAGAGGGGGAAGGAGGAATAAAATAGATGGAACAGGGGACATTTTGGGGGTGATGGAAATGTTCTGCATGATCTTGCAAAGATGGATGAAGACCACATTAAATTTTATCAGATCTTATAAAAAATACATGGTCCAAAATGTAAACCATAATGTGAACCATTGATGATGGTTAGTAGCTATGTTTCAATATTTCTGCAATTGTAACAAATGTACCAAACACATATAAAATGTTATTGATAGGGAAAAGGGGAAAGGGGAGAGGATGTTGGGTATATGGGAATCCCTTGTATTTTGTGCATGACTCCACTGTTACCTAAAACTTCTTTGAAGAAAAAAATGAAAAATAAGACACTGGGGGAATAAATGGAAGAAAATGTCACTTTACATACAGGACAACAGTTTTACAGTGATGAAAGGCAAAATATATTTAAAAAGGTTTTTCTGCAAATATTTTTTCATTATTTTTAATATTCCAATTTAAAAAATATTATTCTATTTTTACTTTTTATTATTTTTTTCTATATTTTAGCTCCTATGTATAAAACTATCATTACTATTTCATTTTCTTATTAATTTTTTGTGGCTATTTAATTGGCTTCATTTTTTAAGAAGTTTTAGATCACAGAAGTGTTACAACTCTGCCAGGGGAGGATCATTGTTGTGGGGTGTCAGTGATGGGGGATACATGGGAGGAAGTTCACCTGGGCCTACATATAAGGCATATAAATGTGTTCAAACATTCATGGGGCATTGTCATGGTGCGTGGAGATTCACACAATAACCAAAAGCATCTCAAATTCCCACCCAGGGGTGCTCTGCCACATTCTCTAATGGAACAACAAGAATGTGACAAGTACAGGGAGAATGACTTGTGAAGGAGGATGTCCATTGAAGACACCTGATATTGATGACTATGCTTATGAACCTTTGCTCTTGAAATTGAAACTTAGCCTAGTAATGTAGAGTGCCTAGGATTTACCTATGGGGAGCCTACTTGTTGCTCAAATGTGGCCTCTCTCTAAGCCAAACCCAGTATATAAAAGCAATAACTTCCACCCCCAGTGTGGCACATGACTCCCGGGGATGAGCCACCCTGGCACAGAGGGATTGTTACCAAGTACCAACAAGCAAAGCATGTTGGAATAAAAATAAAAAAAAAAAAAAAAAAAAAAAAAAA
>JAKSZT010054329.1:2938135-2992236 GCA_026826555.1 Tolypeutes matacus | reverse complement strand
TTTTTTATTATGGGTAAAAATCAAAATTCTCACAATACATACAAACATTTGTAAAATGATATATAAATATATATGCATATATGTGTATTTGCTTACAAAAATGTTATTTTATATATATATATATATACATATATTTTAAGAGGTGCTTAGATTACCTAAAATATTATACGGAAGCTCACATAGTTTTTTAAAAAATCAATTTCATTGATACATTTTAATAAGGCATATAATTCCTCCAAGGTGTACAATCAATAGTATTTGCTATAATCACATAGCTGTGCATTAATCATTTCAATCATTAGAGTATTTTCATTATTTCAATAAAAATAATAACATGCAAAAAACAGACAAAGAAACAAGAAAATTCCTCACTTCTTAATCTCTCTATGCTTCCCCCACTGTACATAGCTGTTCTTTGTGGCTATTCTATCCAAAGTGTATAATCAATGGGTTTTAGAATACTCACAATGTTGTACATTCATCATCTTAAAAATTCTAGATCAATTTCATTACTCCAAAAACAAAGACACCAAACTCCTTAGCATTCCTTCCTCAGACCTACATAACTAAACATTCATCTTTATGAATTGTTTTATATTTATATTTTATATAAATAGAATCATTACAATATGTAGTACTCTGTATCTGGTTTCCTCCACTTAGTAGAATGCATTTTTTTTTTGTCTTTTTTAACATGGTGCAGTATTAACTGACATTTGTTCGGTTTCAAGGAAAAATGGTCTTATTTATGCAATTCTACCCATATTCATATTTCACATAATATAATTAGTTCATAATAAGGCAATCATACAATCTTTTTCCTTTTCTGTCTGGCTTGCTTCACTCAACATAATATTCACCAGGTTCATCTATGTTGTCATATTTCACGAGTTCACTTCTTCTTACCACTGCATAATATTCTACCATGTGTGTTCTCCACAATTTGTTTATACACTCATCCAATCCATTGATGGACACTTGGGTTGTTTCCAACTTTTGGCTATCATGTATAATGCTGCAATGAACATTGTTGTGCAGATATATATTCATGTCCCTGCTTTTGAGTATATACCTAGCAGTGGTATTGTTGGGTCCCATGGCAAGTTTATGTTCAACTTCATTAGGAACTGCCAAACAGTCCTCCCCAGTGGCTGTACTATTATACATTCCCACTAACAATGAATAAGTGGTTCTTTCTCTCTACATCATCTCCATCATTTACAGTTTTCTAGCTTTTTAGTAATGGCCAGTTTAATTGGAGTGAATTGATATCTCATTGTAGTTTTGATTTGCATTTCCCTAATTGCTAGTGATGTAACATTTTTTCATGTGCCTTTTGCCATGTTTATTCTTTGGAAAACTGTCTTTTCAAGTCTTTTGCTCATTTTTTAATTGGGTAGTTTGTCTTTTTATTGTCAAGTTGTATGATCTCTTTGTATATCATGGATATTAAATCCTTATCAGACATGTGATTTCCAAATAATTTTCTCCCATTGAGTTGGTTGCCTTTTCACCCTTTTGACAAAGGCCTTTGAGGTGCTAAAGTGTTTAATTTTTAAGGAGGTCCCATTTGTCTAATTTTTATTTCTTGTTTGTGTTTTGGGTATAATGTTTAAGTAACTACCGCCTACCACAAGATCTTTAAGATACTTTCCTACATTTTCTTCTGGGACTTTTATGGCTGTCACTTTTATATTTAGGTCCTTGATCCATTCTGAGTTAATTTTTGTGTAAGGTGTGAGATAGAGGTCTTCTTTCTTTCTTTTGGATATGGATATCCAGTTCTCCTAGCACTATTTGTTGAATAGATGGCTCTGGCTTAGCTGGGTGGACTTAACCACCTTGCCAAATATCACTTCACTATAGATGTGAGGGTATATTTCTGGGTTCCCAATTCAGTTTCATTTATCAATGTGTCTGTATTTATGTCAGTGCCATGCTATTTTTATCACTGTAGCTAAGTAATATGCTTTATTTTTCATGTTTTTATTTTTAGACAAGCTTTGATTACATAAATTTCCATCCAGAAGTGAGTGTCCTCTAATCTTGTTCTTGTTTTTTTAAGAACTTTTTGGCTACTCAGGGCAACTTATCCTTCCAAATAAATTTGATAATTGGTTTTTCCACTTCTGCAAAAAAGGCTGTGGGATTTTTATTGGGATTGCTTTGAATTTGTAAATTAGTTTGGGCACAATTGACATCTTAATGATATTTAATTTTCCAATCCATGATTGGAAAAGATGGTTTCACATCAAAGAAGATATAATACCAATTTTTCTCAAACTCTTCCAAAAAAATTGAACAGGAGTGAATGCAACCAAACTCATTCTGTGAGACCAACATCACACTTATAGCAAAGTCAGATAAAGATATTACGAAAAGAGAAAATTACAAACCAATTTTCTAATGAATTTGGGTGCAAAAATGCTCAACAAAATACTTGATAACAAAATCCAAAAGCATTTTAAGAGAACAATACACCACAATGGAGTTTTATACCTGGTATCTAAGGATGTATCAGAATAAGAAAATCAATTACAGTAATAAACCACATTAATAAATTGAAGAAGAAAAAATAACATGGTCATCTCAATTGCTAGAGAAAGAGCATTTGACAAAATACAACATCCTTTCTTGGTCAAAAACATCTGAAAAATAGGATTAAGAGGAAACTTTCTCAACATGATAAAGTGCATATATGAACACCCACAACTAACATTGCACTCATTTGTAGGTGAAAGACTGCTCCTGTTAAGATCAGGAGCAAGAAATGATGCCCACTGTGACAACTGTTATTCAATATGTGCTAGATGTTCCAACCAGAGCAATTAGGCAAGAAAAATAAACATCACTCAAATAGGAAAGGAAGAAGTAAAACTTACAATATTAGCTGAAGATATGATCCTATACCTAGAAACCCCCAAACCTCCACTCATAGCTACTAGACCTAATAGATGACTTCAGTAAAGTGGCAGGATATGGAAAATTCTGTAGCATTTCTATGCACTACTGAGCAATCTGAAGAGGAAGTCAGATAAATTTGCATTTACAGTAGTGAATAAAAGAATGTAATATTTTGTAATAAATTAACTGAAGACTTAAAAGACCTCTATTCAGAAGACTACAAAGTATGGCTAAAAGAAACCAAAAAGACCTAAATAAATGGAAGGACATTCCATGTTCATATATAGAAAGATTAACTATCATCAAGAGGTCAATTCTACCCAGTCTTATTTACAGATTCAACACAATCCCAATAAAAATTACAGGAGCTGTTTTGCAAAAATGGAAAGACAATTACCAAATTTATTTTAAGGTTAATGGACCCTGAATAGCCATAAGTATTTTTTTTAAATGAAGAACAAAGTTGAAGGACTCTCATTTATTAACATTAAAGCACATTAATTTGCAACTGTATTAAAAACAGCATGGCACTGCCATAAAGATAGACATATTGACCAATAGAATCAAACTGAGAATTCAGAAATAGAGTCTCACATCTAGTCAAGTCATTTTTTCACAAGTGTGCCAAGCCCACCTAACTAGGCTATAGCAGTGTATTCAACTAATGGTGCTTGAAGAACTGGATATCTGTAGCTAAAAGAAAGAAAGAGGACCTCTATCTTACACCTTATACAAAAAATTAACTCAAAACAGAGATCAAGTTAATAATAGGATGGCTTGTGGGAAAAATACACCAATATAGGGGATTTGAGGAAGATGGCATTGGACTAACAGGCAGAGCTCAATGGTCTCACAAAAACAATGGAGAAAGAAACAAAAGATGTCCCAGAGACTTGCTTTGGAGATCAGCAAACAAGGACAGTGCTACACAACACCCAGAAGGTTTGGGACAGAGAAATTAAGAAGATGAAAAAACAATCATGAGTTATAAGCCCCCTCATTTGCTGGGAAGGGCTTCCCTCCCCCACCCCCAAGATATTAAGCAGGGGGAAACACCCCTGGCTCACTGCAACCTCTGCAACCCCTGGCTCAGTGCAATCCAGGTGGTTGCACCTACATTTGGTGTAAAGTTTAAGGATCCACCACCTACCACCAGGTCTTGAAGATATTTCCCTAAATTTTCTTCTAGGAGTTTTATGATTCTAGCTCTTCTGTTTAAGTTTTAAATCCATTTTGAGTTAATTTTTATATAAAGCATGAGATAATTGTCCTCTTTCTTTCCTTTTTGGCTATATATATACAGTCCCCCAGCACCATTTATTGAATAGACTGTTCTGCCCCACCTGGATGAGTTTGGCATTCTTGTCAAAATCATTTGACCATAGATATGCCAGTCTGGTTTTGAACCATCAATTTGGTTCCATTTGTCTATGTGTCTCTCTTCATGCCAGTGTTACCAGATTTTGTCTATGTCATTGACTTATGCTGCAGAAATGAACTTCAAGAGCATGTTAGGCCACTAATTTTTTAAGGTAGGGAGAGAAGAGAAATGGGAGAAAATAACAGATTTTGGGTCCCTGGTAGAGAGTAAGTGTTTGAAGAGTGATAAACAGAGCTGATTTCTAAACAGTAATTTCCCATTATAGATTATAAATACCTGGGTTTTACTTGAATGTTGACCGATGCAGGGGGGACATGGCAAAAGCAGGGTGCAGAAGCCAAGAGATAGAGTGGGAAAGGTTCTGAGCCTAATTTTTTTTTTGAGAATCTCTAATTTATTTTATTTATATTTTTATATTTTAAAAGATGCTTAGATTACATAAATGTTACACAAAAATTACAGGGATTTCCATGTTCCCCACCTCCCACACCTCCCATAAATCCCACATAAACATCTTTCATTAGGATGGTATATCACCTGCAATGGATATACACATCCTGGGGCTTTGCCATTAAGCATGGACCATAGTTCACATTGTAGACCACACTCTCTCCCACACAGATCTGCATGTTATATGCTGATGTAAAATGGACTATATTTGTCATTGTAATATCACTTAGTATAAATCCCAAGTCCTGACAAAGCCCCTGTATTACAATTGCTTTTTCCTTCCCTGTCCTGAAAGCGTCCAGTGGTCACTGGCTCCACCTCACTGTTGTAATTTCTTCCATTGCTTGAATCACAATATGTCTACAACAGAATACCATTAAGTACACTCTAGTCCATAGCTCTTCCCCCCATCCTGAGGAGTTTGGGTTGGTGATGTCCTCTCCACCTCCAAGTGAGAGTGGGCTTATAGCCCTTGGATATGGTGGATTGGATTATCCTGCCTGCAGTTGCAGGCTCCCTCCATTCCCTGGGATGGCTGTTGTCAATCAATGTCTCTTCACCAGGTGACTTGGATGAGTCCATTGAGCTGTAGAGTAGGAGTTGCAACTCCATTGAGATTCCAGGCATAGCTGGCACATGAGCAGACCAGAGGACCCAGTCTCAGGAAGTACACCTACAAACTCCAACATCACATATAGGTTTGAATAGAAGGGATTGACGGACCCGTGCCTGCTTTTCAAACCACTAATTATTCCACCCCTTTGCTAGTGGCATGGGAGGAGTCCCAGGTGTGTGTTGTTTTGATTGATTACCCCACCCAGGTGGGTCCAATGTTAATGTCCCTGGAGATTATCCAGGACTTCTCCTGGAAATATTCTGGATGGTAGAAATCTCACAAGGGTCTTCCAGCAGTCATCTTGGGGGTATCAATTACACAGTGCTCAGGTCAGGTATTCTGTATGTACTCAAGCATAATGCTTGAGCTGAAGCAGAATTTTTTTTTGCTTGAGTTTGCATTCAAACCCATAGACAGATGAAAGTGTCTCAGTACTTGTACATGTCACAATGTGAATGGCAGAAATAGAGCTCTCTTTCTCCAAAGTAAAGATTAGGGTAGCACATTTGATTTGTGCACAATCTTTTTTTTAAATATATAACTTCATTTTTCAAGCTTCTCTCTCTCTCTCTCTCTCTCTCTTTATTTAATTTTAGGAGGTATTAGTGATTGAACTCAAGACCTCATATATGGGAAGCAGGCACACAACCACTGAGCTACACCCATTCATTCTTTTCTCATTTTAATTAATTCTAAATTGTATTTGGAATAGTGTCAATTTACTTATTCCCATTTTCACAGAAGAAATGAATAAAGAAGCTGTGCAAAGTTAATAATCCCCCAAATATAAATTAATTACATCATTCAGTCATTCAACAAATATTTTTGGGTTAATGGTAGGTAACAGTCACTGTATACATAACAGACATATATTGACAAACAGCCAGACAGGATCCTGTCGTCACAGAACATTATTGTTTGAGGTGGACAGATGATAAACAAGCAAAATATCACACATATAATATTATATCAAGAGGGATACATTTTATTTTAGCAGAATCCCAAGTGTCTCCCTCACTAAAGGTCTTTTCTTTACTGTGGCACCAATATAAGTAAAATATTTGAAAATACCCTGTGAGATCATTATATATGTATGAAAAACATGATTTCATTTGTTTCATTTTATTGTTTTTTTATGTACCTCCTTGTTGGTTTTCAGTTTTGGATATAATTTTGCAACAGACAATAGAACACAAAGAAAATCCTGCTTGTGGGAACATGAGTGATGGTCATTGTGGAGGTGTGAGGAACTCCATAGTATTTTCAATGACTTCCAAGGGGAGTATGAGAGTGGAGACATTGCAAGGGATGGATGGGGAGTTATTTCTCTGCCCATATGCTCTTTGCATGCTTCTCTGGAGATTATGACAATATTGAAACCACTCTTTTTTTCATCTTGCAAATTTTAAGAGAACTAATGGATTTTTTTCTGCATGGCCTTTTGAAAATATATGGCAAGATAATTTATCAAAACAAATTGAATGTAAAATTTTCCTTTATTTTTCTTCTTTCACTACCAACTTCAAGGGAGTAGTTGGGCTCTACAAAGCAAAAGTGGCCAAAAGTGTATGGCTCTTCAAGTGTGTTTTATAATCAGCTCATTGAAGTGGTCAAAATGAGTGAAGTGGAGATGGAGGGGAAGGTAGATTGTAGTGAGAAAAGAGAGTCCTAGACATTGGGAAAGGACAGGGCCCTGTTTATTGATACTGCCCTGGAGTAGCTGACAATTCAGAGGGAAATGGTGGAGCTGGGGAAAATATCTGCAAACGGTGTTCCCAGCCTTGTCAAGCTGCCTGTGCTCAAATAGGGCATGGAAGCAGCAGAGCCAATGCTTCAGAAAAAAGGATGTGTTAAGCCTCTTCTCCAATGCCTGGTACTTCATTATGTCCTGGAGAAAATTGCAGAAACATAGGTAGTGGGGGAGGTACTCCAAGAAGAAATGATTTTTTAGTTTTCTTCCATTTGGTAAGCAGGCACCTCCAACTTGGAGTTTTATCTACTTAAAGAAATATCATGAAAAAATTCTTATTGCACATATAATTTTATGCACAGATTCACACCTATAAATACTCATCTTTAATTCATCCATTCAGTGGACAAAGATTTACTGTATAAGGTCTACATGTCAGATGCTATGCCAGATGCTCTTGAAAGTGAAATGACTAGAAGTTCCCTCAAAGTTTTGAGCGAAATGGGGCCAAGTCAAAAATTGTATTAATTACCTTTTTGCTATATAGCAAATGAATACCAAATGTGGAGGTTTAAAACAACATTCACTACACTCACTACATTTCAGATTGGCAACTTGAGGGTCTGCTGGTCTAGTCCAGGCTCAGCTGCACCCAACTGGACTTTCTCATGTATATTTAATCCACTGTCATGTCAGCAGCCGGCCTCCAGAATAAATATAGAGGTTTGACTCAAACAGAGTACAATGGATTTTTACCTGAGTGCAACCTAAACCTTCCAGACAGATGATCTCAGAAGTCCTGATATAAGTACTTTTATGTTGAGGACAATCATAACCTTATTTCTGAGGTCCCAAAGGGAAGTACATGAAGGGAGTAAGGACATTCACAGTAACATTTCCTGGATTTCAGGGTCAGCAGCTGAAGTAACAATGGCCCACTTTCCACTATAGAGTTGATGGCACTTCTAGGAACCAGATCACACAATCCCATTCTACTGGATATCTATGATGGAAGTGTCCTTTGGAGGAGTCACCATATAATTATTGATTCAACAAATGTGTATCAAGTACTCACTATGTGTCAGACACTGTCATATTTTCTGGAACTGCAAAGATGAGTTAGACATAGTCTTTCCCCCATGTTGCTACCGTCTATTTGGAGGAGACAGATTTGTGATTAAAAACTCCTATCAACCATGATTAGTACCACAATGGGGGAAAATCAAGTGCTCTGAAAACATTAAGTAAGAAAATCACCTAGTTAGGACATGCTCAGTAAGCTGTGACCTAAGTATAACAATAACAGCAGATATTCATATGTTCTTATTCTGTACCAGCCACTCCCTGTTTTCAGAATTCACATGTATCAGCCTATTTCATCCAAAACCATGCAATTGATAGAGTAGTTCCTATTTTTCAGATGAGGGAAGGAAGGCATAGAAGTTCAGCTGAAATGTCTATGATCACATGACCTGAAAGGTGTGGAGCTGGGCCCAAAATGTAGGAGCTCAACTTTCTTAAACAAAATGAATCTCTGAGACAGGAAGAGCCAGGAAAGGGGAGGGTAGAGAAAGCCTTCTATCCAGAGGGAAGAGTCTGTATGAATATTCAGAGGCAAAGGAAACTGAGAGTGATTCTGAATTGGCATTTTTGAACCAGGGCTGGAGAAACAAGTTTCAAGCAGAGTCAAATGAAAGGTTAAGGAGAAAAAAACAGTCCACCATAGGTAGTTATCAGTCCCTCCTCCCCAGTCACTTTACCTCAATGGATGGCCACTTCTTTGAGGGCAGGGAGAAGTTTCAATTCATTTTTATTATAAAATCTCTGTCTCCCCTCCACCAATCCCCTGCTTCAACAATTGTCATGTGTTTCATGTTGCCATGTTTAGGGTCAAACTGGGCTCATAGAACTGAGTTATGTCAATGATGACATAACAGCCTTATGTCATTCAGATCCTATCTGCTCTTATGACGTTTGCCATCTGAAATCTGCCTCTGGGAGAGCAAATTTGGGTACCAACTGATGGATATTCAGGACTAAATCAGAGCACCCAACTCAGGAGAGGTTGGGAAACCACCTACAATTAGGAGGAGGGATAAAAATCCTTCAAAGATTATTCTTGGTTCATATCCACCCAGACAAGATGAAACAGTGACCCGGAATGAAGAGGTCTTTAAGCATTTAGGTAAGGATGGAAGGAAAATTGCCTGATCAATGAGAGCTGGGTTGTGAAGGGTCTGATTTCTCCTATGTCAGATTTCCCCTGATTGCTCTTGGAGCTATTTCCTCATAGCCAAAGGAAAGAAAATAAAGGGTTTGGTGTGAAGGGATGAAGTTCACTGAGTATTTCACTGAAGAAGTACTTCCCACCATTTGGTAATTAACATATGAATGAATAAATGAAGGGTAAATGAGCAAACACAAATTTTCTACTTTGAATCTAAAGGGCTTTCCACAATAGACATAGGCAAATTATCCAATTATTAGGTTTGTAATCTAAATGCTCTATAAAAAAGGGAAGAACTCAGTAGACAACAAGAGTAGAGGTGTTAGGAGGTTCTTATTTCATTTTTATTACATTTTATAATTAGATTGAATGAATCTTTGGAGGAATTAAGAAAATAAAATTAATCAGGGCATTATGGGAATGGGTGGCATGATGGAGCACAGTATCCCACTTTCATTCCAGAGGTCTCTAGCCTGTTGCACTGTACTGCACCATTCTGAGCTCAGGCACTTCTCTATCTTCTACCCACCTCTTTTAACAGCCTATAACAGTATAGCCTCAATTCAGGTTCACAGTTTTAATTACTGCTTTCCCTAAATTGATCTTCTGCTATAATTCCATGTTTTATACTCTTTACTTAGCCAGTTTCCTCCTTCACTTCTTCACTCCTTCTCTGGTGCTCCCCTATGCTGCACTCCAGTGGCCCATCCTTGCTTCTTGTTCTTTATTGAGCCTCTGCTTGGCCTCTAATACCCTCCTTGGAGGTTCCTCCTCTTTATCCTATGTATCTTGCTGGATTTTCACATTCCTCCCATGCCCTGCCACCAAAAAAATTTATGCTTCAATGCTTTTCCTTCATCCTGCACTTTCCAATCCTTTCCTGTTATTCAGAAACATATGATACACTTAGGCTAACATCACCTTGGTTCCACCAACCTTAATTGAGGCTTTTGTGTCTTGGTCATCTGAGGTTTGTGGAATCAAAGCTTGCAGATGTGGACATCTATTTTCTACATTTACCCTGAAGGAGATCATCTAATAAGGGCATATGTTGCTGGTCAGGTGCCGGTCAGTACCTGGGTCCGTGAAAATGGTGCCGCGGATGAGAAAGAAAGAATAAGACAAGAAGAGAAACTAGGATCAGGGGACTCTCCATCCGATCTGGATAGAAGAGGAGATTCTGTTATGAGAAAGGCAATTTTAACTTTCTTGTTTTATTTTGTTATGAGCGGTACAAAGAGGACTTGTAAAAGACTTATCAAAATATACTAACTCCCTAAATATGATTCATTCTATATTAGCATACCTTAAAAATAGGTTAAAAAGAGGTCACCATGTATCCTGTTTGGGGTTCCCACTTGAAATTTACTTAGAAAATTACTTACATGGGAAACTTCTTTCAGAGATTAACATAATATTACAAATGTTCAGGAATATGAGACCATTTCCATGTTCCAAAGGAGAAAATTCAATTGGCATTCAAAAAGTAAAGGCTAAAATAAAAAGAAAATTAAAATGAAAGAATCTCCAATTATAAACATAAAATCCCAGTAAGTAGCACAGCATTTTCAAAGAGTAAAATCCTTGCTATAAGATAATATTATCATTAATATAATTGTGCACTGGATATTGTCTACAGCAGTATCCCCAAAGGAGGAGAAATAAGCAATGTGATTTCACACATTTGGGGATGATAAAAATGGAGAAGCCTCAAAGGATGCATGAGACTGCACTTTGTAGCTTAGGACCATGGGGCCCAGTGAGCTCATGTACATACCTGTCTCTTCTCAGAGGCTTCAAATCAAAAGGAATGTTCTGAGCTGCCTATAGCATCAAAATCAATAATTCCAAGTTCCAAGCCTAGTAAAACTCCAAGGATATCATGGAGGTCTTCTTCCTCAGCTTCATCTGAGCAGACCTCAAATTCATCAAGCTATTGGTCTTCATAGCATAAATGGGTCAGGTTTGCATGTACTACCAAAGTGTACATGGTAAAGTGAGTGTCTGTTGAGTAGCAAGACAAAAATCACATTTTCACCCATGTGAAAAAACATCCCAGTATTTCAGACTGAGCTCCCCAAAGAGATCACCATAGCCTCTACCCCTCAGTTTAACCAACAACAAATTTTTGGCTATTTCTTGGATACATTCCAAGAGTTGCTGAGGCATTTACCCCTGAGCCCATTGTCCAGGTGAAGAAGGAAGTGAGGCTGCATGCTCTGTCTATGGACTGGTTGGTCAACAGGGAGTAAGGTTTCCACTGTGTGACCTGCTGCCATGTGTTCCCCTCCTTACAGGTCATTCTGGAGGACATAGTGTGGCATGAAAGAGGGATTCATCTACCACATATTCTACAAGGAGATGCTGAAGATACAACAGCCACCCTCAGCACAATGCCAATTCAGACAGTGGCACCAACAGTTGCAGCAGAGATTGAAGGTAGCCATGAAGAAGGAAGTAATAGAAAGGAAATAAATCTATTAACATCTGTACTATAAGTTTGAAGAACAGAAACAGGAGCTGAACAGGCTGAGGTAAGAACTGGTGGAGCTGCAGAGGCAGAAGAGCTGGCTGAAGAAACTGAGAGCAATACATCTTCTATCTTAGAGGGGGAAGCACCTTAAGACACCCTAACTTGGAAAGAGGATGGGTTCAAGCAGGGAAATGCACACCTTTCTGTGAAAATCTCCATTCAGGCTGCTGTAATCCCCCTCCCATTTAAGAACTTCTACTCCATCCATTGTGATGTCACAGACACCTACCCAACTGCATGCAGATCCACAAACCCAGGAGAACTGGACTGAAGAAGCCTCAGAATAGCTCTCACCAGCTCAGGCTAAGAGGCTAGATTAGCACAGTAGAAGATAGAAGGAGCCTTATCTAGAAGCTGAGTGCTATGGGACCATGGAAATGAGGCACACTGTAAGTTGGGAAAAGAGAAGTGGGATTTCATTGGAATTTGGGAGACTGGGAGAGCATCTCAGCAAAGGCAGCTCCATGGGAATTGAGTTTCTAAAGGTAAATATAACTAAGAATTTTTATACAGACAATATGATTTATCTAATGTGAAGGCACAGTTTTATTTATTTATTATTTTTAAAGAAGTTCTAGATTACATAAATGTTACATCAATAGTGTATGAGATTCCCATAGAACTCACCCTCTCCCCCTCCCACATTTTCCCCTATTAACAACATCTTTCATTAGTGTGGTACATTTGTTACAATTGATGAAAACATATTGAAGTATTGCTACTAACCATAGTCTATAGTTTATATTATGATTTACACTTTGCACCACACATTTTTCATGTTTTGACAAAATGTATAATGGCCTGTATCCATCATTGTAATGCCATGCAGAACAATTCCAGTGTCCCAAAAATGATCTATGTTACACATATTCTTCCCTTTCACTCCACTCAGAGCCTCTGGAGACCACTGCCTTTATATCAATGTTACAAATTCTTCAATTACTAGAATAATAATAAGTCTACTTTGGCTCATACTTTACAGTCACCCCTTATGTTTGTTCATTCTTCAATCTTGAGGAACTTGTGATGGTGATGCACACTTTGCTTCTGATTGTGTGGGGATTTAGATCCCATGGGGAAGATGGTCAGAACTCTCTTGCTTGCATTTGCAGATACTCTGTATTTTGGGATGGGCATTGTCCACCATCATCCTTTTGTTAGTTGGCCTCAGTGACTTTGATGAACTGAAGGGTAGATGCTGGCTGCAACTCTGCTGAGATTCATGGCTCAATCAGCATATGAATGGCCCAGAGATTTAAGTCTCTGGGATACATATTTAATGGGTATTTGCTAATTATAGGTTCAAATAAAAGGAACATAAGAACCATATGTAGGAAAATTATAAATGAGTCCAACTCCAATACACTGGGGCGATAGGTTATCATATGTTCCAAGGTAAGGCCAACTGACAATATGTTGAATTCCTGGGGTTGTCTGCCCTTCCTCTAATGTCCAGATGTTTCTAGAGCTCTCAGGAGTCCTCCTGCTTGAAGCACTGTTACTGTGGTCGTTGGTGAGATCTTCCTAAGATGTACATAATTCTAACATCTGGAATGACCTTCCAATTCACTTTGAAATCTCTTAGCCATAGAAACTCATTTCCCCCTTATGGTCAAGGTCTTTTTCCAAATGTCTCACTTGATTTGTCTTCTTTTATTAGGCACTGCCTATGTTTTTAAGAAACTCTTGCCCCTCTATTTGAGAACTTAGCTGCACTCCCTTCGGATGGGAGTTTAATATTTCTTTTTCATTGTGCGGGTGTCCACCCACTGAGATAACACCCTATGACAAGATGGACACTTTCAAATTCCATAGGCTCATGCCTCAGGTGCATCATTTCCCACATATTCCTCCACCCCTGATGCGGTGCACCAATAAACTTCCCTTGCCTTATTTTCTAAAAGATCATTCCCACCATGGTAGTTTTAACTGCAGCCCTACAAGTACCCAGTGTTCATCAGTTCCTTCCTCCAGCCCTCCACCATTCCAAGGATAGTCCAACCTAACACCTTCCACCCTGCTCACCCTCACATTCTAGCACTGTCCACCCCAGTCACATCCCTGCACCATCACTCCATCACTGCCAAACCACCCCTTCCACCTTAGCATATAGTTTGAAGGCACAACATAGTTAAAGGCAAATGCATTTTAATTAGTTACACTGTATTTTAAGTACCAGTTCATAAAAAATATATTTGCAAGCATGTTATCAGAGATTTTTCAGATTGTCAATACAAATTTGATTTATAGCTATCCTTCTGCAAGTAAAATGCTTCTTTGACCACCATAGCTTTGCATTAAGTTTTAAAGTTGGGAAGTGTCAGTCCTTTCAACATCATTTTCATTTTTCAAAATGTTTTTGGCTATTCAGCACCCCTCACCTTCCAAGTAAATTCAATGATTGGCTTTTCCATTTCTGCAAAGAAGGCTGTTGAAATTTTGATTGGAATGGCATTGAATCTGGAAATAATTTGAAGTAAAATTTACAGCTTGGCAATATTTACTATTCCAAGCCATGAGCATGGAATGCCTTTCCATTTATTTTGACCTTTTTCTTTACTTCTTTTGGCAAAATTTTTATAATTTTTCATATTTAGGTCCTTTACATCCTTCTTTAAATTTATTCCTAGATATTTGATTTTTAGTTACAATTGTAAATGGATTTTTTTCTTGATTTCTCCCTCAAATTGTTCTTACTATTGATTTTTGTTTATTGAACTTGTAAACCACCATTTTGCTGAGTTTTTAATTAGTTCTAGTAGCTTTGTTGTAGATTCTTTGGGACTCAGTATATAGTATCAAGTCATCTGCAGATAGTGAAAGTTTTACTTATTTTCCAATTTAGAAGGCTTTTATTTCTTTTCTTGCCTAATTGCTCTTGTTATTTTTATTCACAATACTGAATAACAGTGGTGACAGTGGGCATCCTTATGTTGTTCCAGATCTTGGAGGGAAAGTTTCAACCTCTTCCCATTGAGTATGATGTTACCTGTGAGTTTTTCATATATGTACTTTATCATGTTGAGAAATTTTCCTTCTATTCTTACCTTTTAGTGTGTTTTATCAAGAAAGGATGCTGTATTTTGTCACATGCCTTTTCTGCACCAATTGAGATGATCATGTGATTTTTCCCCTTTGATTTGTTAATGTGGTATATTACACACCACATTATCTTGTGTTGAACCACTCTTGCATACCTGGAATAAAACCTACTTGATGATTGTGCATAATTATTTTAATGTGCTATTAGATTGGATTTGCAAGAATTCTTTTGAGGATTTTTGCATCTATGCCAATTGTTTTTGAAAAGCCCACCAAATCCACTTAATTGGGAACAGTCTCTTCAACATATGCTGCTGGGATAACAGAATATCCATAGGCAAAGAATGAATGGAGCTCCATACCTCACACCATATACAGAAATTTTAACTCCAAATGCTTCAAACACCTAAATATAAGAACCAGGATGATTATCCTACCAGAAGAAGACATAGAGAAGCATGTTCAGGACATTGTATTAGGAAATGATTCTTAGATTTACACCCAAAACACAAGCAACAAAAGAAATAATAAGCAAATGGAGCCTTATGGAAATTAAAAACTTCTTTTGTGCATCAAAGGATATTATCAAGAAAGTAAAAAGCAAACCTATTCAATAGGAGAATATATTTGGAAAATCACTTAGCTGATAAGAGGCTAAGATCCAGAATATATAAGGAAATCCTACAATTTAGCAATAAAAAGGCAAGAATTCAATTTAAAAATAGACAAAATACTTGAACAGACATTTCACTAAAGAAGATATATAAATGGTCCAAAAATCACATGAAAAAATCCTCAACATCATTAGGTATTAGGGAAATGCAAATCAACACCACAATGAGATACCATTTCACACCCACTAAAATAGCAACTTTTTAAAAAAATGGAAAATTGCAAGTGTTGGGGAGAGGATGTGGAGAAATAAGAACACTCATTCATTGATGGTGGGAATGTGAAGTGTTGCCATCTCTGTGAAAGATAGTTTGGCATTTTCTCAGAAATTTAAGCATAGAATTACCATAGGACCCTGCAATCCCCCCTTCAGGTATATACCAAACAATTTGAATGCTGGGCCTCAAACAGATATTTGCAAAACAATGTTCATAGCAGCATTATTCACAATTGCCAAAAGATGGAATCAACCCAAGTGTCCATCAACCAATGAATTGATAAGTAAAATGTAATATACACATAAAATGGAATATTATTCAGACATAAAAAAGGAATGGAATTCAGATACATTTGACAACATGGATGAATCTTGAAGACATCATGTTGAGTAAAATAAGTCAGACACGAAAGGACAAATATTGTATTATAGCACTGGTATGATATAATTAGAATAAGCAAACTTGTAGAGTTAGAATCTAGAATATAAGTTACCAGAACCAGGGTGGGGATAGGTAAAAGGGAGTTAATGCTTAGATTTTACAGTGTTTCTATGAGGATTGATGGTAAGACTTTGGTAATGGATGGTGATGATTGTAGCAGAACATTTTGTAATTAACAGCACTCAAATATGTATATGAATATTGGCAACAGGATAAATTTTAGATTGTTTTTCTGATGATAGAATAAAAATTAAAAAACAACAACATAGGACCCTAACACAAACAGAGAAACCTATTGTAAATGATGGAATATAGTTAATAGTACAACTTAAAAAATGTTCCTACATGAATTGTTACAAATGTACAACAAAAATGCAAGGTGTTAATAATAAGTGGTACATGGAACCTATATTTTAAGCATCATTTTTCTGTATAACTCGAACTTCTCTAATTATAAAATCAATTTGTGGAAAATGCATTGGTTTATTTATTGACTTTAAATTCTAATGAAATAGTCTGTCTATTTTTATGCCAGTACCACAACAGTTTTGGTTACTGTATCTTTGCAGTAAAATTGAAGTGGGAATATGTGAGTTCTTCAAATTTGTTCTTTTTCAAAATTTTTTTGTGTATTTGGACACCTTGAAATTCTACAGGAATTTGAGGATTGCATTTGACATTTCTACAAAATTGGCTGCTGAAAATTGGTAGGCATTGCATTGAATCATGTAATCTGTAAATAAAGATGTTTTTACTTCTTCCTTTCCAATTTGAATGCCTTCATTTCTTTTTCTTGCTTAAGTGCCCTGGCCAATATGTATAGTATTATATTGAATAGCAGTGGAGAAATTTGGCATCCTTGTCTTGTTCCTAATATTAGGGGGAAAGCTTTCAGTATTTCACCATTGAGAATGATATTGTAGTAAGTTTTTCATAAATTGCCTTAATTATGTTGAGATACTTTCCTTCCAGTCCTAGTGGTCTGAGTGGTCTTAACAATAAATGGTGCTGGATTTTGTCAAATACTTTTTATGCATCTATTGTTTATCATGATTTTTACAAATCCTTTTTTGATTTAAGTAGTTTATTACACTGATTGGTTTACATATTTTGAACCTTCCTTGTACCCCTTGCATAAATACCACTTGGTCATGGTGTTTAATATTTTCAATATGCGATGTATTCAGTTTGCTAGTATTTTGTCAAGGAGTTTTGTTCTATATTCATAATGGAAATAGTTCTGTGATTTTAATTTCTTGAGCTATCTTTATTAATCTTTGGTATCTGTAATATTGGACTCATAGAATGAATTAAAAAATGTCCTCTTCTCTTGAATTCTTTGGAAGAGTTTGTGAAGAATTGGTGTAAATTCTTTAAGCATTTAGTAGATTTCACCACTGAAGCTACTTGGTCCTGAATTTTTCTTGGTGGAAGGTTTCACCTTCACTTGTTACAAGTTGTTTTAGTTTGCAAGCTGCTGAGAGTAATGTACCAGAAATTAGTTGGCTATTATTATGGGGATTTATTAACTTATAAGCTTACCATTCTGAGGCAATGAAAATATCCAAATTAAGCCTGTATCAGGCAATGCTCTTCTCTCTGAAGACTGGCTGCCTGTGATACTGGACTCCTTCCTCTGATGGCAAGGCTCATGATGTCTGCTGTGGCTCTCCTTCCTCCTCTGGGCTTCCTTGCTTACAGCTTCCTGCTTAGTGTCTTTCTCTCTCCTTTTGTGCCCTATTGATTTCAGCTTCTATCTTCCAAGACTTACTTTCTCGGCTTCTGAGCATTTTTCTCTGTGCCTATCTCTGTATTCATACAATTTTTAAAGGATTCCAATAAGAGGATTTAGACCCCCTTGAGTCATGCCTTACTGAAATAATCGAATCAAAAGGCTCTTAACTGAAATTACCAAATGAAATGGTCCACTTAGAATACTTTTACAACCACAGGAATGGAATTTCTCTAAGGACATGATTTTCTGAGGGCCATTCAGCATCAACTACTCTCACAGATTTTTTTGAGATTTTCTATTTCTTCTTGAGTCTATTTTGTTAATTGATGCATTTCTAGGAAATTTTCCATTTTTTTAAATTATCTAATTTGTAGACATACAATTGTTTATAGTAGTTTTTTTTTTCATTTCAAAAACATTTATTGATATATACCATTCATGCATGAACATACATAAATATAAATAAGTGTATAATAAAAGTTTTGAACTTACAAAAAAAAATGCATAACACCATACAGGGCTCCCACACATCACCCCACCACCAATACCTTGCATTATTGTGAGACATTTGTAACAAATTATGAAAGAGCATTGTCAAATATTACAATTAACTATAGTTCATATCTCACATTTCACATATTTTCCTTCAATGCACTCTATTTTATTATCCATAAACTACCCAATTTATCTAAAGCCAACAATTAGTGGGATTTGGTAAAATCACTGAGTTGTGCATTCATCAGGTCAATCAATATTATAGCATTTTCCTTATTCCAAAGAAAATGAAACAAACAAAAAAAGCCAAAATACCTAATATCATACCCATATATTAGTGCTACTAATTACAACTCCTATGATGTGCTTTCACCTTTTAAATTTATTTCCAAACCTTTTCAAACATTTTTTTTACCAATTCTGCACAGATTAAACCTCAACTTTCCATTCTATAACCATATTATTTTCTCTGATGACTTATAGTCTATTTATTAACTCCATGAGTTTGATCATTATATTTAGTTCATAAGAGCAAAGTCATACAATATTTGTCCTTTTGTGCCTGGTTTGCTTCTCTAAACATAATGTCCTCCAGTTTCATCCACCTTGTCATATGTGTCACTTCATTTCTTCTTACAATAGTTGCATAATATTCCATCGTGTGTACATAGTTTGTTTATCCATTCTTCAGTTGATGGATACCTGGATTGTTTCCCTCTTTTGCCAATTGTGAATAATGTCAGTATGAACATCTGTGTACAGATGTCTGTTTGTGTCACTGCTCTCAGTTTTTCTGGGTGTATACCTAGTAGTGGTATCACCAGGTCACATGGTAGGTCTATATATAATTTCCTTAGGAAATGCCAAAAAGCCTCCCAGAGTAGCTGTACCATTCCACATTCAAACCAGCAGTGAATATCATATCTCTCTTCATCCTCTCCAACACTTGTAGTTTTCTGTTTTGTTAATAGCGGTCATTCTAGTATGTGTGAAATGATATTTCATTGTAACTTTGATTTAGATTCCCCTAATAGCCAGTGATGTTGAACAAATTTTCATGTGTTTCTTCTCCATTTATACTTCTTTAGAAAAATGTCTTTTCTGGTCTTTTGCCCATTTCTTAATTGGATCATTTGTCTTTTGATTGTTGAGTTGTAGGAGCTCTTTATATATCATGGATTTTAGACCCTTGTCAGATGTTTGAGTTCCCAATATTTTCTCCCATTGAACACACTGCATTTTACCTTCTTCCCAAAGTTCTTTGAGGTGCAGAAGTATTTAATTTTGAGGAGATTTCATTTATTTGTTTTTTTTTTCTTTTATGCTCGTGTTTTGGGTGTAATGTTTAAGGACCTTCACCTACTGCAAGGTCTTGTAAATGTTTCCTAACATTATCTTTTGCAGTTTTATGGTTTTCGCTCTTATGTATAATTCTTTTATTGATTTTGAGTTGATTCCTGTATAGGGAGTGAGATAGGGGTTCTCTTTCATTCTTTTGATTATGGGTACCCAGTTCTACCAACACCATATAGTTTCTGTCCCAGAAAAGTAGATTCGGCAGGCTTATAAACAACCAATTTACCATAGACTTGAGGGTCTATTTCTGAACTCTCAGTTCAAATCCATTGACCAATGTGTCTATATTTATGCCAATACCATGTTGTTTTGACCACTGTAGCTTTATAATGCACTTCAAGTCCAGGGAGTGAGAGTCCTCCAATTTTATTCTTCTTTATAAGGATGTGTTGGGCTATTTGGGACATTTTTCCCTTCCAAATAAATTTGGTAATTGTCTTTTCTATTTTTTAAAAGTAGGCTTTTAGAATTTTGATTGGTATTGTATTGAATCTATAGATTAGTTTGAATAGTATTGGCATCTTCACGACGTTTAGTCTTCCAATCCAAGAACTCGGAATGTCCTTCCATTTGTTTAGGTTCTTTTTATTTCCATTAGAATTGTTTTGTAGTTTTCTGAATACAGATATTTTACATTCTTGGTTAAATTAATTCTTAGATATTTGAGAATTTTTGTTGCTATTGCAAATTGAATATTTTTTCTTGATTTCCTCCTCAGCTGGCTCATTATTCATATACAAATGTTTCTGATTTTTGAGTGTTGATCTTGTATTCTACCACTTTTCTGAACTCATTTATTACCTCCCATTGCTTTGTTGTAGATATTTCAGGAATTTCTAAATATATGATCATGTCATCTGTGAACAATGAGAGCTTTATTTCCTCTTTTCCAATTTGAATGTATTTTATTACTTTTTCTTGCCTAATTGCTCTAAGTAGAACTTCTAGCACAATGTTGAATAACAGTGGTGATAGTGGGCATACTTGTATTGTTCCTGATCCTGAGCGCAAGCTTTCAAATTTTCAAAATTTCCCCATTGAGTACTATATTGGCTGTGGGATTTTCATATATGCCCTTTATTATGTTTACGAACTTACTTTCTAGAATTATCTTTTGAAGTGTTTTTATTAAAAACATTGCTGGATTTTGTTAAATGCCTTTCCTGAATCAATCAAGATGATCATTTATTTTTTCCCTTCTACTTGTTAATGTGGCATATGTCATTAATTGATTTTCTTATGTTGAAACACCCTTTTACCACCAGGAGTGAAACCGACTTGATTTTGGTGTATAATTGCTTTTCTATGCTGTTTGATTTGATTTGGTTTGCAAGTATTTTGAGAATTTTTGCATCTATGTTCATTAGAGATAATCTTCTGTAATTTTCTTGTAGTATCTTTATTCTCCTATGTTATTAGGGTGATGATATATTCATAAAATAAGTTGGGTAATTTTCCCTCCCTTTCAAATATTTGTAAGAAATTAACAGGGTTGGTATTAATTTTGAAATGCTTGGTGGGATTCACCTGTGAAGCCATCTGGTACTAGAATTTTTTTTGTTGGGAGACTTTTGATGATTGATTCAATCTTTTTGCTTGTGATTGTTTTTTTTTTTACTTTCTATATTTCTTGTGGAGTCAATGTAGCTTGTTTGTGCATTTCTAAGAATTTGTCCATTACATCTAAATTTTCAAATTTGTTGGCATACAGTTTCTCATTAGATCCTCTAATCATTCTTTCTATTTCTGTGGGGTCAGTCAAAAAGTCCCCCTTTATTTCTGATTTTATTTATCTTCATCTTCTCTCTTTTTTCCTTTGTTAATCTTGCTAAGGATTTGTTTATTTTATTGAGCTCCCCAAAGAACCAGCATTTTGTTTTGTTGATTTTCTCTATCTTTTGTTCTTAATTTCATTTATCCTGCTCTAATCCTTGTTACATCCTTCTTTCTTTTTGCTTTGAGTTTGTTTTGCTGTTCTTTTTCTAGTTTCTCCTATTGTTCTGCATCTCTTTTCACTTTTTTGTATTTAATGTCTGTGCTGGGGGAGCAGATGTAGCTCAAGTGGTTAAGTGCCTGGTTGCCATGTAAAAGTTGCTGGGCTCAATCCCCAGTATCTCCTAAGAAAAGTAAAAAAAAAAAAAAAAAATGAAGTCTATGTTGTCTGATACCAATATAGCTACTCCTGCTATCTTTTGGTTACCATTTGCAAGAAATATCTTTTTCCAACCTATCACTCTCAAACTATTTGTATTCTTGTGGCTAAGGTGAGTCTCTTGAACACAGCATATGGATGACTCATATTTTCCTTTCTGTTCTGTCAGCCTATGTATTTTTTTAAAGTTTTATTTTATTTGTTTATTTTTCCTCCCCCTCATTGTGCTTTCTCTTTGCTCTCTGTGTCTGTTTGTTGTGTCCTCCCTGTGTCTGCTTATATATATATATATATTTTTGGAGGCACTGGGAACTGAACTCAGAACCTCCCATATGGGATGGAGGCACACAATTGCTTGAGCCACTTCCACTCTCTGCTTAGTGTGTCTCTCACTGTGTTTCCTCATTGTGACTCCTTGTTGGGTCATCTTTTTGCATAAGCTAACCTCACCAGCACATTGTGTCAGCATGCTGTCTTGCTTGTCTTCTTTTGGAGGCACCAGGAACAAAGCCTAGGACCCTCCATGGAGTAGGTGGGCACCCAACTGCTTGAGCCACGTCCTCTTTCCAGCCTAAGCCTTTTGATTGGGAAATTTAATCTATAAACATTCAAAGTTATTACTGTAAAAATATTACTTCATCCACTTTATCCTTTGGCATTCATATGTCATATCTTTTTTTTTGTCCATCTTTTAACCTTTTTGCTTACCCTTTCTGGTAGTCCTAACTTCTACAATTTCATATGTCATATCTTTTTTTGTCCATCTTTTAACCTTTTGGCTTACTCTTTCTGGTAGTCCTAACTTCTACACTCTCCTCCAAGCGTCTCTTTCTTGTCATTTCTTTTCTAGCTACAGAACTCCCTTTAGTGTTTCCTGCAGAGCTTAATATTTGTTTATGAACTCTCTTAGTTTCTGTTTATCTGTGAATATTTTAAGCTCACAGTTTTGTCACATAAAGAAATCTTGGCTGTAAGTTTTTCTTTTTCAGAACCATAATTATATCATACCACTACCTTTTTGGCTCCATGGTTTCTGGAAAGAAATCTGCATTTAGTCTCATTGGATGTCTCTTGCATGTAATGTTGTACTTTTCCTTGCTGCTTTCAGAATTTTCTCTTTATCTTTGGCATTTGGCATTCTGCATATTATGTGTCTTGTGGTAAGTTTATTTGGACTTATTCTAATTGGAGTAGACTGTGATACTTGGACATGTATATTCACATCTTTCATGAAAGCTGGGAAATTTTTGACCATTATTTCCTCAAATATTCTTTCTACCCCTTTTTTTCCTTCTCATTTCCTTCTAATACTCTCATAACATGTATTTTGCTGCACTTCATGTTATCATTTAACTTTTTGGACCCTTGCTCAATTTTTTTCCCTTCTTTTCTCTCTCTGTTTCTCTTTCTCTTCATTTTCAATTTTTCTTCCCTCTACATTACTGGTTCTTTTTTCAATGAATTCAAATTTGCTATTGTGTGTCAATGTTGTATTTTTAATCTCACGTATTGAGTCTTTCATTCCCATAGCTCTGTTATTTCTCCAGTCAAGATTTCAAATTTTTCTTTGTGCTCTCTCAGAGTCTTCTTAATTTTTTTTTTAAAATTTCTTTAACCATGATTTGATTTAGACGTGTATGAACCTCATTTATTAGCTGTTTCAAGTCCTGTGTCTTATCTGGAGCTTTGATTTCTTCCTTTGCCTGAGTCATATCTTCTTTTATCTTTGTATGGCTTGTAATTATTTTGCTGAAGTCTAGGATTCTGATTATGATGATGAGTTTACTCTGATGTTCAGTTTATCTCTTACCTTGGATTTACTGTTAAGGGGCTGTGTGCTATGACTGTTATTTGACTCTTGATTTAACTTGCTCTAGATATTTAGGATTGTCCCTGTTTAACTGCTCAAACAAGGCCAAGGATCTAATAAAAGCATGCAGGCCAGTTTCCAAGGGACTTAGAGAGGGTGGCAGTAAGGCGTCTGCTTGCCTCATTTATTTATAATTTTTCTCCTTCATGCATGTTTCTAGTTTGGCCAGCAGGTGGTGCTCTTTGGCAGACAGCTCAGTTCAGATCCCAGATGCAAGTAGGTAGTGCATTCAATATAACTCTTCAGGTGGATGGGTGGTGTAGAAGCAATATCTTCAGTGCTGGCCAAGCCTCACAAGCAAACACTGTCAGAGACTGTTCTCCACCCTTGACTGGACACAACCTCCCTCCCTCTACCTCTGTAGTAGGGATAGTGATTGATAAGGCAAATTATCTTTAGCTGTCTGTGGATCTCCAGGCAAACAATGTCACAGTCCTACTCAGCCTGGAGGTGTGTAGCAGACCAAGTTTGCTGGCCAAAATCTGAATTTGCTGTAGGTGGTGTCCCTCTATCTTCCCTTTTTGGGGAAGAAGACCCTTGCAACTACCTCAGTCTGCAGCCACTGAAGTGTACAGTTGCTGCAGTCCACAGACTACTATTTGCTCTGTAGGTGGGGGCACAGGTGTTTGCTGCTGATTTTGCACCTCTACCCACTGAATTTTTCAGCCAGCTGACACTTCTTTCCTTCACCCCTTTCTCTTCTGGTTGGTGTCTCACCTTCTCCTAGTGTCCTGAGCCCAAGAGCAGCCCTCCAGACTGTCTTTACCTCTCCCCTAGATATTTTTTCTGGGAGAAATCTGATCCCTCCACCTCTCTAATCCTCCATTTTCCTGGAAGTTTTATAGTATTCTCTTATAAACATTTTTACTACTGTAAGGTTAGTAGTGACAGCACCATTTTTCATTCTGATTTTAGTTATTTGCTTCTTTCCTATTATTTTCTTAGTCTGGCTGAAAGATTGTTGATTTTCTTCAAAGATCAAACTTTTCTTTTTCTTTTTTCCCTCAATTGTTTCTATTCTCTATTTTTTTTTTTTTATCTCTGCTCTATTCTTAATCATTTCCTCTCTTCTACTGAATTTGGATTAACTTGCTCTTCTTTTCCTAGTTCCTCAGAAAGCAAAGTTAGGTTATTAATTTGAATTCTTTCTTCTTTTTTTTATCATAGATGTCAAATCTCTAAATTTCTCTCTGATCACTGATTTCATTACATATCATAGGTTTTGGTATATTGAGTTCCTTTTTATTTAGCTCTAAATATTACCTAATTCCTCTTGTAATTCATTTTTCATATCATTGATTGCTTAAGAATGTGCTGTTTAATTTCCACATCTTTGTGAGTTTTCCAGTTTTCCTTCTGTTATCAATTTCTAGATTCATTTCATTTCAGTCAGAGGAATTACTTTGTGTGATTTAAAGTTTAATAAATTTATTAAGACTTTTCTTGTGCCCCAACATATGATCTATACTAGAGAATGATCCAGGTATATTTGAAAAGAATGTTTCTTCTGCTGCTGTTGGATGAAATTTCTCATATATTATCTTACATATAGTTGAATTATAGTGTTGTTCAGGTGTTCTTTTTTCTTGTTAGTCTTCTATCTAGACATTCTATTCAGTATTTAAAATTGTGTAATGGAATCTCCAAATATTGTTACAGAATAATTTCTCCCTTCAATTCTGTCAATATTTGCTTCATATATTTTGGGGCCTTTTCATTAGATGTATACATGTTTATAATTGTTAAACACTTTTGTTAAACTAACTCTTTTAACAATTATATAATGTAATCCCCATGGTAACCATAAAGAGAATATCTAAAAATCTACACCAAAGGAATTGAAAAGTGATTCATAATGGCTCAATATTAAAGGTTATATAATCAAAAAGGAGGACAATAATGGAGAAAAGGAGAGAATAAAAAGCATAAGACATATAAAACAATTAACAAAATCATAGAAGTAAGTCTTGCCTTGTCTTAATTACCTTAAATGTAAATAAATTCAATTCTGTTTTAGCGTGCCAGTCTTCTGTGGCAAATACCACACAGTGAGTTGGCTTAAACAATGTGAACTTATTGTTTCACAGTTTTACAGGGTAGAAGACTTGTTTTTTCCTGGGTTCCACAACTTTCAGGTGCTGTCTTGCCACAATCCTTGGGGTTTCTTGACATATATCCCAGCCTCACTTCCCATGGCAATTTCCTCTCCTTTCTCCTCTGGGTTGTTGCTACCTTCCTATTTCTTCCCATGTCATTCTTCATTTGAGGCCTCCAGTAATCTGAATTAATACCCACCCTCGTTTATAGGCCTTTCATTGACAAAAAATAATATTTTTAAAAGTCTCACTTGCAATGGGTTCACACCCACAGGGATACAGATTAAGATTAAGAACATGTCTAAATTGGGGTAGATAATTCAACTGACCACACTCTCCAATCAAAAGGCAAAGATTGGCAGAATGGATAAAAGAACCTGCCCCATAAAACCAGCTCCTCATTGGCTAATGTTTTATCATCAGAATGCAGCAATCCAGTCACATTTTCAGGCTCCATTAGTAATTTGATTTCTCTTGCTATTTTCACCAAATCTGCAGTTATTTACTCCACTGAAGTCTTGAAGCCCTCAAAATCATTCATGAGGTTTGGAATCAACTTCTTCCAGAACCCTTATTAATATTTATAACTTTACCTCTTCCCTTGAAACACAAATGTTTTTTAATGGAATCTAGAATGGTGAATCTTTTCAAGAAGGTTTTCAACTTACTTTGCCAAGGTCCATCAGAGGAATCACTGTCTCTAGCAGCATGTTGTGTTAAAATGTGTGAAAACCTTAATCTCAATGTACACTTTCATCAGAGCTCTTGGGGGACCAGGATCATTGTCAATGTACAATAATAGTGTATAAGGGGAACCTGGAAATGGATCTTCCTCATTCATCCTCCTTTTATTAGCACCCCTTTTTGTGGAATGCCAGAAGAGTAGGGCACTTGGCCAGACCTTGAACATCTGCCTTGCAGGCCTATAACACTGCTTGGTGGATAAGAGGAAAATAGGGTCCAGCCAATAAGAACCTTGTTTGCTCAGTAAATGGTAAAGGTTTTTCAAATTAGCAAGGAACATGTTGGCAGCACTGGGGCATTGTGATATCCATGGGAATATTCTCTGTTGTCCAGTTTCCATCACTGATTAGCAAGATCCTTGGACTTTACTTTCCAGAGCAGGGAATCCAAGCCAGTTGTTCCTGAATTGGGACAGGGTGCGTGGGATCCTAGAGCCCTACTCTATAAATTTCCTGACACAGGGGCTAGGACCCAACTAATAGCCTTGAGGGCCTAACTCAGCAGGGCTATGTAAACAGAATCACCTGGTCTCCTCCATCACTTTTCCATGTCTCTACATCTCCCCTCCCCTCTTACCTGCTCAGCCTTACTCTCACAATTCTGGTAGCCAATAAAAATGTATTTGAGCTCAGATTAACCTGTCCCTTAACTAGCTTATGTGGGCACAGCTTGAACCATGATTGGCCCTGGAAACTCTGGAGCCCCAGGACAGTCCTGCCAGGAAGTAGCTCCAGTCTTCTGGATTTGGAGCCGCCCAAAATGCCCAGTTGTCTTATCCTAGAGGAGTGGTTAAAGACCAGTAGTGAAGGATAAGGTACAGGGGTAAATAGTAGCATGGAACACTTACAGAGGACTTACTGTGTGACCACCACCATCTAGACACTTTACAGATATTCTGTCATTTAATCTTCATGACAAAATGATGAATTTGATAATATCAGTATCACCATTTTACCAAAGAAGTTGTAGACTAAATTATTCTGTTACAGTCACATATTCAGTTCTTGGAGGAGCAGAAACATAATGCACACCAGAAACCCCAGATCTCATGATCTTCCCCAGAAGGCCCAGAGAAAGTGGAGAGGATAGCTTGGGAGATGCCACAGGAACTTTGGGGCACAGTGTCAGGTGATGCAGCTGGAGCAGGAAAGGAAGATTTCAGGTGATCCAGGTCCCCTTACAACTAGGAAGGTCTGCTTGGTTTCCTATAGGCCCTGGGTCTATCCAGGTGACTGGTAATGAGAGCCCTGCAATACCAGGGCTGTCTAGAAGTAAAGGGCCACAATGCACCACCTGACTGAATAAGCTGAATGGGTCCCCCACACACTTCACTGGTCATCTTACTCTTGGTACTTCCCTGGTAATGAAGTTTCTCTCCTACATTTAATGAACATGTACACATTCCACAATGAATAATGTTCTTTATAAGTTCTTTAGCTTTTTTCAACAGATCAGGATATTTATTTTTATAAGCTCTTTTTTTTTTACTCTCAAAATTATATGTGAGAAATGTACTTTCTTGACAAGTACCACTTAAAACAATAAAAAAGTAATGCTTCTGGGCAATGGCATGTGAGTTGCTTTTGGGCACTTAGAAAAAAATGACAGAAATAGAGGACAGAATCTCTTTTCCTTAAATGCATCTACATGACTTAATTAATTAGAAAGGAAAAGTGTGTTAAAGGTATATAAATACATGTTAGTTTGTATCCAAATTACTCAGGGTGTGTGTTTTGGAGTATATGATTGATGACATTATGGACTGTATAGAAAAATAGAAAACCACCAAAATCCTGAGTTCCTGAGTGTGGTAACCACACTCCAATTAAAAACATCAATACATTAGCTTTAACATGTATTTGGGTGGTGGAGTAACACATATCTTTAATTTGGTAATTTAGTTATTAAGCTCAAAGTAATTGTTTAATCTTAACTGCAGAGAAGGTCAGGTAATATTTCATATGGAATTTCTCTGGGTGATATTCCATAAGTAATGGTCAAAGGGATGCTTTTTCACCTTATTATCACAAGGTTTTATTTTTGTAATTAATTCATGGGGTAGACTGCAATAAAGGAAGACATGAAAAAACTGATAAATGCACATGGAGAAATTTGAAGGAATAGTAGAGTCATATTTAAACCAATGGGGAGGAGATAAGGAAGACTAATTTGGGGTCAAATTCAGAGAATGAATATCTGAGGTATTGCCATTAATACAAGAATGTAGGAAAATGAGTGTATGGTAAGAATGTTTGTAGAGATTAGAGTAGGAATGAAAGCTGACAGTAGTACTCAATGTAGAGATAACACCAATCCTTTGTATTTGTGTGGTTCTGAGAAGGTGTATCAAAGACTAATCTTTGGGTTTTTGAGGAGCTATTAACTACTATTTGAGACTTGAGGAAGATTATTCTTTACTTGCAGGGTGAAAATTAATTGCTTCAATTTGAGATATATTTCAGTTTACATGTCTGTAACACACACAAGCAGAGTTTAAAGCTTAGAAATAAGATCCAAACAATAGTTTTGAACAGAGCACAGAAGAGTTCTGGCAAAAATAGAAGGAATTAAAGAAATGCATGAGATTTACAAGACATAATGTAACATTTAGTTTTGAGATACTTCAATAGTATTGCTTTTAAAATTTCTTCATGAGGACTTTGGGAAGGAGAGACTAGAATAGCTTGAAGACAGTCAAGAGCCTCAGATAATAATAATTAAAAACAAAGTTCCATCAAAGAATTCAAGGTCCAATTCCAATTTCATTCCAAGTAAAGGGCTCATTGGATTTAATTTTGAGGAGGTCGCTGGTGATCTTAATCATATTTATGGTGAAATCATAAATTATATTAGAAATTCACAGCGTTGGGGGAAGGTGAGAAAATGGTAACTATATGTAGATGGTTCTGTACATTTCATTGTAAAGAGTAAAATAGTGGAGCAGGAGCTGGGAGAACATAGTTTCAGGGATGCTTTGGGTTTCCAGATGGAAGATAGTGTGTTTAAATCATGACGGATGGATGGAAAAAGTGGAGATTTTGCTGGTAAAGGGGATTTAGTATATATTCAATAATTCAACTTAGAGGGAGAATCCAAAAAAGAATTGGATTCATTTAGAGAAATTGGATGGCCAGGGGTAGAGATGATTCTTAAGTTTAATTTTACTTTTCACAGATATGGAGTAACTGAAGGTTATGAATCTATGAGTATTTGCAGATTTCACAATAAAGATTACTCTGGATTTTTGAGTAGCTACTAGCTACTATTGGAGACTTGTGAAAGATTATTGTTTATTTGTGGGCTGAAAATTAATTGTTTCAGTTTGAATAGTTTTCCAAATCAATTAATCTCTCTGTGTAGTAGGAGGCAATCTCATCTGTGAAAAGTGAAGAGAGGCAATGCCATCTTCCTCCTCGCCATAAGACGTTGGCCAGGGGCAGAGGTTATAAGCAGTGGCAGAGTCACGCATGCTCCCTACTCCCACACAGGTTCCCTCTCGGCGGTTGTGGAGGTGGCTGTGGCTGAGGCTATGCAGGTGGAGGAGAGCTTGAGCATGAGGTTGGGCGTATGGACAGGGTGTGGCATTTGCAGGGGGAGGAGCTGCCACTTGAGCTCAAGTGAGGGCCCTGTCAGAGACACCTCCTGCTCATCTCCTCCCAGTGACTTCTCCTAACAGGATCTCTGTACACCTTAGAAATATTTGAGGAAGAGTGATGAAGATGGGCATGATGTCTGTTTTACAGCTGCATGTGTAGGGAAGCAAATGCTTACCTAATTTGATGTGTTTAAATTTTTTGAGCTTGCAAATAAGCATATTATGTCTCTACTGATGGAGCCTTCTGGCAGTGAGCAATTATATGAGGACCCAAACCCCAAGATGCAGAGCCCACAAAGAGACAAACTCAGAACAAAAATTGTCTAAAATGAATCACAAGGATTTGGAAAACAATGAGGTTGGCCAAGGCCTGAAGCATCTCTTTCAGCACCAGCACAGGGGATCATCAGTATCTTCACACCATAGGCAGTAAATTGAAGCAGAGCCAGAAACTAAATGGATCTGGAAAGCCAAAACAATTGCTGAGGTTGATGGTGTCTCTATCCACTCCACAGCTCTGAATCGAATGCTGCAGCAAACCCCAGTGCCACCCTAGATGAAGAGATGGATTAACTTGCATAGTAGGTGGGGTTAGCCAGAGTCCCCAAAGAGAAGCCCTCAAATAAACAGGAGATGGCAGCTGTGATGTAGTCAGGCCAAGCAGGTCTTCATCCAGGACAGATGCTCCTATCAGCTCAGCTGTGATGGAAATAGCTTGTGCTGCTGCTGCATGTCTATCAGGAGAGGACGTAACTACAGAGCAGATCGAGTGGTTGGAAGTAAGCAGACTCACACAGATTTGCAGTACTGTGATCTCTAGCACTGATGGCAGCATCCACATGGATTCTGTGGATGGAAAACCAGAACCTCAGTGCACAAAGGCTGCTACTGCTTACCTGCAGCAGATGATCCTGAAGCTCACAGAACAGATCAAGATTGTGCAAACAGCCTGGGATTACAACATTTCTGGGAATTTGAAGCTTTACAGCAGTGCAGACAAGCAACATGCAAGCTGCATCAAGCAGGTTTTTGAAAAGAAGTACCAGAAATCCTCCCAAACCTCCAGCTACAAAAGAAGCTTGAACAGTACCACTGGGAGATCCAAGAGGTAGAACAGAATGGGATCCCACACCAAAGTCTGAAAATGTGCGGTGGACAGTGTCAAGTGTGAACTCTCCAGTTTCTCTCAGGCCACCCATTCTGCAGCAGGGGCTGTGGTCTCAAAGCCCAGAGAGATTGCCTCATTGATTCAGAATAAATTTGGCAGTGCAGAAAACATCTCTAATCTGAAGGATACTTTAGAGGAAGGGCAAATGGAGGATAAGGGGAAGACTTTGGGGGTAATTTCAAACTTTCAAAATATTGTAGTGAGGAAGATTGTTCTAGTGCCTCATCAGGCCCAGTGGGAGCCAACAGCATCCCTGGGGATCACTGTAGGAGCATCCAGCTCCAATGCAAACACCCTGGACATGCAGAGCTCAGGATTTGATGCACTACTACTTGAGATCCAAGAGATCCAGGAAACAGGAATCCTTTGAAACCCTCAAGGAACATTATCAGAGGGACAATTCCCTAATTATGCAAACCTTATAAGGGGAGTGATACAGGTATGAATGATTAAAATAACAATTAAATGACTCAACAGAGCTCCACCACAATGAAATCTTGAACTTGAAGCAAGAATTAGTCAGTATGGAAGAGAAAATCCCCTTTCAGTCCTGTGAATGTGCTGGGATATCCAGGAGCCCTGGAGGCATGACAGACCCACATCTTCATGATGGAGCTACAGCAGAAGGTGATGCAACTGGAAGGACTTGAGAAGCCACTGCCTGAAGCCTTTAAAGCAAACTCATTAACACACTTCTGGCCATCAGGGTGGTCCTTTTGGTCTTTGTCTCTACAGGGGCCAACTGCAAGGTTACCCTCATGAAGACTCACAACAGGATGTTCAGCACTTTATTCCTTTTGGTTTTCACTAGCTGTTTCTGGAAGCACTGGGATGACCTCTTTAGCTATGTGGAGCATTTCTTTTCATCCCCCAGATAATGCTGGCACAAGAAGACATCTGCTCCCCTACTCTCTGGTGAGTGTATGCAGCAATGAATTAGACAACAACTTATCTACTCCAAAGTTTTCTACAACTAAAAAAGAGTTGAGTGAATCCACTTATATTTAGCATAAAGGATTTTTCCTCAAGAGATGCAATTGCAATGGTAATTTTTAGACTTTATCCAGGAAGTTTTTTGGGGAAAAATCTTGGATCACTTATATGTAGCATGATTTTCCTTGGGATACAAATCTTACAATGGTCCTTTAATATGAACCAACAGTCTGGAGCACATTCTAAAGGGCATTCTAAACTGTGGCTTGAATGACTGCACTAAACCCACTGAAAAGATGAGAAAACTTGATTAGGGCAAACCAGTTCAACCTAGCCCTCTGCCTTATCTGGGCTCACTACCTTTCCCCCTTCCAGACTAACTTTATTGTGAAATCCTACCACATTCCATGTCTGAATTTTTGGATTCAGGTAGACTTTCCTTGTCTGTGGAAAAACACATGGATATCCCAGACTTAGTCATCCATATTGACCACTCATGCAAACCCTGGAAGTATGATCTCTTTTGAACCTGATCCTTTGACCTCTACTAAGATACAAAGGAAAGAGCATCATCCCTCACAGGATCACTGCAAAGCCCTACTACAGTATTTTGGAGTATCCCTCTAAATACATAATTTTAAGAAAAATTCTTTGGCTACACTTTTAAAGCTTTTAAAAATATGTGTATACTCACAAATTTATTTTTTATTTTTTGATACTTTTTTATTTTTTAAAAGATACTTAGATTACTTAAATGCTACACAAAAATTGTAGGGATTCCCATATACCCCACCTGCCACTCCTGCCACAACCTCCCACATAAACATCCTTCATTAGAGTGGCACATCACCTGCAATAGATATTTACATATTGGGGCTTTGCCACTAAGCATGGACCATAGTTCAGATTGTAGACCACACTCTCTTCCACACAGTTCTGCGTGATATATGATGATATAAAATGCCATATATCTGTCATTGCAACATCACATGGGATAATTCCCAAGTCTTGAAAAAGCCCCTGTATTACAACTGCTTTTCCCTCTCCCTGCCCCCAAAGCAACCAGAGGCCACTGGTTCCTCATCAATGTTGTAATTACTTCCTGAATTACATGTATCACAATATGTCTATTACTTCCTGAATTACATGAATCACAATATGTCTGTAACAGAATACCAGTAAGTCCACTCTAGTCCATAGCTCTCCCCTCAATTCTGAGAAGTCTGAGATGGTGATGTCCACTCCACCTCCAAGTGAGAGGGGGCTTAAATCCCATGGATAAGATGGGTGAGATTATACTTCTTGCAGCTGCAGATTCTCACCATTCCCTGGGATGGCCATTGTCCATCATCATCTCCCCACCAGGTGTCCAGATGAGTCCATTGAGCTTTAGAGTAGGAGTTGCAGCTTCACCAAGATTCTGGGCCCAGCTGGCACATGGACAGCCCAAAGAGTCTGGTCTCTGGAAGTATACCTACAAACTCGGGCACCACATATAGGTTTGAATAGAAGGGACAGATGGACCATGCGCAGGAAAGACATATTTGGGTCCAACTCTGTCACTCTCAGGAGCAAGGATTCCAAATTAGGGCCCATGGATAAGGAATGAAACTCTGGGGCTATCTTCCCTGATATAGGACCTGGGTGTCTCCAGAGTCCTCAGGAGAACCTCTGAATGGGGTGATATCCACATTGGAAGCCTATGAGGTTCTATTGAGGTTTGCATAATTGTTACCTCTGGGCTGACCTCTGAACTCACTTTGAAGTCTCTTAGCCATATGAACTCATTTAGCTTTACCTTTTCCCCTTTTATTCAAGGTCTCTTTCCAGTAATATTGCCCATTGGCACTTGTTAATAATCTCTCATTGCCAGGGAGGCTCATCCCCAGGAATCATGCCCCATACTGGGAGGAAGGTACTGCATTCATATGCTGAGTTTGGCTTAGAGAGAGGCCACATTTGAGCAACAAGGAGACTCTCAGGGGAAAACATTAGGCACCCCATAACAATAGGCTAAATTTCAATTTCAAGAGCAAAGACTCATAATGCTAGTCATCAATAACAAGAGCCCATCAGTGGATCATCCGCCTTCACCCGACACTGTCCCAGCATTTGGGGGACTGTTGATATACCTTTGGAGAATATGGCAGACTTCTCTTGGATGAGAATTCAGTATTCTCTCATTTACTGAGTAATTCTCCACCCACTATGACCATGCCCCATGAGCATTTGAACAATTTTATATACCTTTTATGTATGTTCAGGTGAACTTCCTCCAATGCAACCCCCCCCATCCTTGACACCCCCCACCAATGATCCTCTCCCACCTTAGTTGTAACCCTTCTGTGATCCAAAGCTTTCTAAAGATGAAGCCAATAAAATAGCCAAATACAATTAATAGGAAAATGAAATAATAATGATTTTTAAATGTAAGAGATAAAATACAGGAAAACTTAAAAAAAACACTATAAATACAATAAAATTAAAGGATTGGGTTATTCAAAAATGAGAAAAAATAAAAAAATAATTTTAAAAAATTCTTTTGACATTTTGCCTTTTATCACTGCAATATCTGGTGTTTAGACTGTAATGTGGCACCTTCCCCATCTCACTCCCTAGTGTCTCACTATTTTTCATTAAATTTTCAGAGAAGTTTAATGTCACAGCAAAGCCACACATAGAATAAAAGACACTCACATTTCCAACCTCCTCCCCATTTCCTCACCCCATATTAAAACCTTTTTGTATGTGGATGATAGCATTGTTCTAATGATAGACAGATAGTGAAACATAGCTAATAAACATTGTCAGTGGTTCACAGTATGGTTTACATTTTAGATCATACACTTTTATAAATTTGGATATTGTCCATGTCCTGTGTCCATCACTGTAAGGTAATGAAAAACATTTCCACTGACCACTAAGTATTCCCTATTTGATCTACTTTGTTTCTCCTTCCCCACCCCACCCCCTCGGGGCCTATGATGACCCCCTGGCTTGATTCATTGGATGACAAGTTTCATAGTTACATGCAACAAGAGGTCATGGCACACAGGTTTGTCCTCTACTATTAGGAACCATTCTTGCTCTTAATAGATGCCCATCTGTCTATTTCCGAGCAAATTGGTCCTCCCAAAGATAGGAGTCCATCTCCTTGCTCTCATTGTGTGCGTCTCCACCTATTGATACAACACATTATGACAGGAAGAACACACACACCCCCTAGAAGCCTGCTACAGATGTGCCCTCTTCTGAATGCCACCCAACCAACACCTTAAAGCAGTGACACTTCCTTGTCATATTGCCATAAGAGCATTCCCAACCTCTGTTCTTTTAATCTCATACCCACAAATCCCAAGTGATCAACTGGTCCCGCTCCCATCTCTCCCCTCATTATCCTGGGTCTTCTAACCCACCTTTCCAAATCTACCCACCTGACAAACCTGTACCACCCAACCAAATATATCACAACCATCTTGCCCTATCCCTTCAATACACAACTACACTCTATCACTTTACCATAGGTTACATCCATATGGGTGATGGCTCACACCTTTCTCTTCTCTTTCTCTTTCTTGTACACCTATCTTTCAAACAATAGTTCTCAGAGACTGCTCAATTTCCTGAATTCATATCAGTGAGGTCATGTAATGTTCTTCCTTCAATGCCTGGCTTACTTCACTCAACATAAGGGCCTCAAGATTCATCCATGTTATCCTGTGTATTAGCACATTACTTCTTACAGCTGAGTAATATTCCATTGTCTGTATGCACCACATATTGTTTACCCATTCATCTGTTGATAGGCACCTGGGTTGATTCCAAATTTTGGCAATAGTGAACAATGGCACTATGAACTTTGGTGTGCATATATCTGTTCATGTTTTTGCTTTTAGTTCTTCTGGGTAAATACCCAGCAATGGGGTAGCTGGATCATATGGATGATCTATAGTTAGCTTTTTGAGGAACTGCCAAAGCATCTTCCACAGTGGCTGGACCACTCCACAATCCCACCAGCAGGAGAAGAGTGTTCCCAATCCCCCACATCCTCTCCAACACTTATAGTTTGCTGGTTTTTTTTTTTAATATTTTAAAAGATGCTTAGATTACATAAATGTTACACAAAAGCTACAGAGATTCCCATGTTCCCCACCTCCCACACCTCCCACAACCTCCAACATAAACATCTTTCAATAGTGTGGCAATGGATATACACATCCTGGGGCTTTGCCACTAAACATGGACCATAGTTCACATTGAAGACCACACTCTCTCCCACATAGTTCTACATGTTATATGCTTATGTAAAATGGCCTATATCTATCATTGTAATGTCACTCAGTATGATTCCCAAGTCCCCCAAAAAAAACCCTATATTACGATTGCTTTTCCCTCTCCCTGCTCCCAAGTTGTCCAGTGGCCACTAGCTCCACATAAGTGTAATTTTTCCATTGCTTGAATCACAATATATCTACAACAGAATACCAATAAGTCCACTCTAGTCTATAGCTGTTCCCTGAATTCTGAGGAGTCTGGATGGTGATGTCCACTCCACCTCCAAGTGAGAGGGAGCTTATATCCCATGGATAAGATGAATGTTATTATCCTGCCTGCAGCTGCAGACTCTCTCCATTCCCTGGGATGGCTGTTGCCCATCATTATATCCCCACCAGGTGTCTTTGGTGAGACCCCTGTGCTGTATAGTAGAAGTTGCAGCTCCACCAACATACCAGGCACAGTAGGCACATGGGCAGGCCAAAAGCTCCAGTCTCTGGAAGTAAATCTACACACTCCAGCACCACATATAGTTTTTTTTTTTTTTAATTAATTAATTTATTTTATTTTATTTTATTTTTTTTATTATGGTTAAAAATCAAAATTCTCACAATACATACAAACATTTGCAAAATGATATATAAATATATATGCATATATGTGTATTTGCTTACAAAAATGTTATATATATATATATATATTTTAAGAGGTGCTTAGATTACCCAAAATATTACACGGAACCCACTGGGATTACCATGTTGCCCACCTCCCACACCTCCCACCACATCCCACACAAACATCTCCCACAGTGTGGCCCACCACCTTCAATGAACTAGTTTTGAATAGAAGGGACTAATGGACCATGTGCAAGGAGGACTTATTTGAGTCAAACTCTGTCACTGTCAGGAGCACAGATTCCAAAGTAGAGCCCACTGATAAGGCATCAATCTCTGGATCTATCCCACCTTATATAGGACCTGGTGTATCCAGGGCCCTCAGGAGCCCCTCTGTTTGGGGTGATATCCACATTGGAAGCCTATGAGGTCCTACTGAGGTGTGCATAAGCATTATCTCCAGGATGACCTCCCAACTCTCTTTAAAGTCTCTTAGCCACATGAACTCATTTGTCTTTACCTTTTCCCCCTCTTGAAGGAAGAAACAAACAGCTAAATGAACTTCAGATGAACCCACAAGGCGAGAAAGCATACCTGGAACTGAATGCAGTTCCTGGTCTAGCTAGAATGTGGGTAAGAAACATAATGGGAACTGAAAACAGTTCCCTATCTTTCTAAAAGTATAAGGAGTACAAGTAGGAAGGTCAATGTGCTTGCATGAGAAAAGAGTCACTGCTTAAAAAACATAATAATAAAGCCTAACTCTTTTTAGATGCTATGATATTGAATGAATAAAAGATAGGGTAACAGCAACCTCAGTGCTGTTCTGCCTGAGCGAGCTGCAGCCCTCTGTTTCAACTACATCAACTTGTCTGACTCTTCCTTTGTGCCTCACACTGATAACAACATATTGGCACCCAAAACGTGGGGCTCAAGGAGAGTTGGGAATCCGGTTGACCAAACAGAAGATTAAGTACTAAGCTGTTGGTTCACATAGCCGTCAGGAGAAGCGGAGATCATGGGTAATTCCCCATCACAGAGTGATGTGTCTGTGGGAATTTTAAAATCCCTTTTAAAAGTTCAGGGGTGAGGACTAAAGAACATGTCATATGGGACCTCTTAAGCTTGATACAGCGGCATTGTTATTGGTTTTCCCCTTCCAAATGAAACCAATTAAATCCTAAGGTTTGGCAGGATGTGGGGAAGGCTCTTAAAGGAGCCTATCAGCATGGAGAAATTGTCTCGGCTGATGTGTGGGCTGCTTATCAGCAAATTGCTCTGGCTGTACAACCTTTCCAGAGTGAGAAAGACTTGCCACAAGATTCCGATCCTGATAAAGTTGACATGTTTACCTCTCCAATCCCTGTGGATTCTCCAGGACATAAGGAGTTAATTTCTGAGGAGGTTGAGGAATGGCCTAAGCCACCGCCCCCTGAGCCACCAAGGCTGGTAGATTTAGTCAACAAGATAGTAACTCAATCTCATCTTAAAGAAATGCTTATTCTAATATTGCCTTTTAATAATGCTAACAGTGGGTGTAAAAAGGCTTTATGTCCAATAGAGGCAAATAGAAGTAGTTTACAGGATTATATAAAAATATGCCAAAACATTGGGCCTAATACCTATAACATGAACCTTCTTGCAGCTGCTCTAATGGGATGTAGTCTTCTGATTAATAATTTAAATTGCTTTAAATGTGGGAAATCAGGTCATATGAAAACAAATTGCCAAGCCAAAACTAGTGTAAAAGCTCCATTTAGTGGCAATAATAAATCAATACCAACTCGTGTGAGTCCGAAATGTCAAAAAGGATTACACTGGGTCAAAGAATGCCATTGTAAATATCATAAAAATGGCAGTCTAATTAATAAGTTGTGAAACTTCCAAGTGGGCCTTGCTCAAGGCCCTCAAACAAATAATATGAGCACATTTCCCAGGCTTGCTCAAATCTACCCAGTCAGCAACAGAGCAGTTCACTCTGGCCTGTAACAGAACTTAAGGCAGTTACCAAAAGCAGTATAGCTGTGGAGTCTTCCTCAGCTGAAACTAAGTTTATTACCCCTTCACTGAATATACCAAAAATAAAAACAGGAATTAAAGGGTCTATCCCAGAAATCTAAACTATGAGCCTAAGTGTACTCCTAAAGAGTAATAATCCAAAAAATACATGTTAAATATCGGTATAAACTGCTAAATTAGAACTTAACTGCATTTATGCTGTTTAAGTTGTCCTAGCTGGTTGCTAATTATGTACAAAATTGTTTCAAAGAACATGGACACAGATTCCAGAGAAAACCTTAAAAACAGTAAAATCAAAAATGTGAAATGATAAAGGGCTTGGAAACAGCCGTACCCAAGGAGTAAAAATTATGGGTAAAATTAGTAAACTTTATGTTTCTGTTAGTGAGTCATAATTCTTTTTGTATTTGTCTGTTTGTTCAGTGTCAATGTATATTTTAATACCTCTGGATGATAATATTAAATTAATAAATGAAGATTATTATAAGGGCTCTATTCAAATAGCCAAAAATTATATAAGTACTTATATTAATAAATAAATATGGATATTAGTTTAGAATAATAAAAATAGTTATACTCAAATTAAATTATTATTCTAACAAGTTTGTTTAATGTTGATGGTAATTATATGTTGTCAGAAGTTTGTTTGGAAATAGTTTCCAAAATCATTGTAATAACAAGTATGGAAGGTATATAAAATGTGCTTTTATTATTAAAGAAAAGAAAGTAATTTTATCCTAAAATAAAATAACTAGTTATTAAAACAAAGTAAAATGTGGGACATAAAAAAGGAATTTTTGTGGTCAAAGCTAAGTGAAATTTAAGCAGTCTATCTATAAAAGTCTAAAAGCTTTAATGTCAAACAATGTAATAATATAAAGTTGAAGTTTTATTCTTTCTCAAAGTTTCTCAAGTCAGTAGTCTGTTTTACTGAAGGTTTACAAAGTTTTTCTCCTAAATAATCAGCATGCAATAAAAAAGTCTGTTTTATCAGAATAGCTTCTTGTACTTTAACCTTATCGTTCCCATGGAGAAACAGGTCTTATCACTTTTAAAAAGAAGACAATGTTTGAATGTGCTTTCTCAAAGTCAAATCCTGTAAAGTAGCTTTTATTTCAAACTGTTAAAAATGATTTAGTCTTTTACCTAGAAAAAGGTGAAATACTAAAAATAGTTAAGTTCATGTGATATAAGTTGAATGAAGTATTTAAAACTGTTGTATAATTAAAAGAAATTTTCTAATTTTATAACAACTAAAGTTATATGAATAAAAAGTTCATATGAATACTTTAAAAGTGTATAAAATTCCTGAAAATATAATAATGTTTCAATATAATATTAAATAAAATATAATGTTATTAATCATAAGCAGCCATTAGAGGTTGCCTGGGTAGTGCATAATAGTAAAATATAGTAAAATAAAATAACACCCCTGCCGCATGCAATGGTCCCAAATATTGCTAGTTTGTTGCAAAAAATTAATATCCAGTTATGCTACTATCACTTTGTTTTAAAACTTGCTAAAGCTTTCTTTAATATTTTCTTAAACAAGTCAAGCCAGCCCATATTCCACTTCCTGTAAAATAGCCAACAATTATTAAGTTTATATTCAACACTGTCATCAACAGCCCCAATTCTGATTATAATGTTAATAACAAAAGCAATGTAAGTATTAAAGTTACAAGTTAATGTATTACCCCTCAGCACAAATAGAAAATACTAATTTGTTTTTACCTATGCCTTAAACTATACAAAATAAAGAAATTGAGATCATTCTAATCACACTACTAAAAATCTTAAACGCTTAAAAAATAAAAGTTTATTCATTGGATGTCTGTTGTTGTATAATCTGTAGTTATGAATTATGTATAATATACTTAAATACTAATCAAAACTTCAATACAATACATTGCATATATAAATAATTTAATAACTTCTATGTTACACATAAAAGTATTTTATTAACTATATATATAAATCTCTTGTTTTGAATTTCAACAGTGCTAAAACTGAATGTATTAAAAAAAAAAAACAAGCTTGCTAACTATTGATCAGACCTAAAGTAAAACTTCATGCAGAAAACTTTGTTAACCTACAAACCAATGTCTTGCTAGTTAACACTTTTCACATTTCAGGAAAAATATTGGACATTAAAACTAAGAATATCAGTGTATCCCCTGATTTAGTAAGCATGTGAGTGTAGGTATACTTATCATAAAAAATTAACAGTTAAACCTCTATTTATAAATGCTAACAAAAAAAAAATGAAAATGGTGAGATGCAAGAACAATTATATCAAGCATTATTTTAAGCCAAAGGTCAGAATCATATACATCAGCAGCAGAACATTTCTGGCAGAAATCAGGCAAAAATACAGAAACAAATATTAGACAACTAGTTTATAAAAAGCATAAAAGTAATAATAAATGGGAAAAGGCAGAAGTTAAGTTAGGATATAGGGTCGAGGTTTTGCTCTTATCATTACAGATAAAGGAAACCAGCTTTGGGTCCTGTCCAAATGTCTGAAACCTAGACATAAACAAGCTGAAGAAGCTAACACAAGAAGCAAAAAAGATGGTAACTTCTAAAAGTCAGAATGTCACTCTAACACAGTTATTATTTGCTATGCTTACCTTGACAACCACAGCAGTAAGTAGTGCATCTTCACATAATTATACATATTGGGCTTATATTACTAATTCACCTCTTTTAGAATTGTTCACTTAGGGGGACAAATCCTACCCTGTTTATATTAATTAGTCTTTTCACTTTCCTGGGACCATTGATCCTTGCCTTCCTCTAAAACCTGAAGAGGAAGGGAAATTTATTGAAAACTTAACCTTGCCTTTTCTTGAAAGACCTATCTGCATAGAATCCATTGATCCATGTATACAGTCCCAAAATCATAGTAAAAAGTGATAAATGGCATACATGCCATGTTTCATATGAGGTTGTGCTCTTTAATAATTCCTATAGAATTGTAAAGAATCAGGCCCTTGTAGAGATACTGAAACCTAATGTAAACACAGCCATAAGTTGAAAAATTAGCAATTCAACAAAAACAACTAAGGAAAGCTATCAATATTTTTAGAATTTTGGGGACGTCGTAAGTATAAATATGTCACTAAATTGGATTCATCAGGGAAGATTTATCCCACAACAATGGAACACGAAACTTAACAAAGCTAAAAATTATTTTTGGGAACTAGCCCAATTTTTTATTGGAAAGGCAGTAAAACTAATATTACCAGTTTAAAAAGAAAATCCATTTAATTTCTTAAAATATGTGTCTGGGATCCCATTGTTTTTATAATTGGAACAGTGAGCATTAATCAAACATGGTTTTTCTGCAGCAATTGCTCCTTTTACACTTGTGTATCAGAATCAGTTTTAGAGGGGAATTCTACTACAGTTCTAATAGGATGACGGCGTTGTAGAATATGGCTTCAGGTTCGCCTGAAGCAGTCTTCCCCTGAGAACCAAATCCTTTAGCACTATTTGAAAAGAACCAGATGTTTAATTGGATTAATTATAGCTGCTGTATTAGGGCTTATAAGTATTATTACCACTGCTGCTGTAGCAGGAATTGCCCTACATGGAAATGTCCAAACACAACAATATGTTAGAAATTGGCATCATAATGTTAGTGAGCTATGGCATAGTCAGGCATATATAGATGAGCAAACTAATAATATGATTATTGACTTAGAGATAGCTGTTACACAAATGGAAGATCAGGTATATAATATAAATTTAAAACAAGATTTGAAGTTTGATTGAAATGAAAGTGTTTGTTGTATCACTCATCTCCCATACAATGATTCCCATTATGAATGAAAAAATAAATAAAAAATCATTTAATAGGTCACCACACAAATTTATCTATAAGAATTACAGAATTGCAAAAGAAGATTTTAAGCATGTCTCAGAATCAACTTACTATGCTTCCAGGTAGTAAATTTTGGCAATCAGTGACAGATCAGTTGAATAAAATAAACCCCTTACATTGGTGGAAATCAACCTCTGTACTTTCTAACTTCTGTGTGGTGATCATTGGTGCTCTGCTACTCTTAACTGTATTAGGAGGCATTCACAAAGCCCTGTTGTCCCGTATTAACAGGGCTGAAAAAAACCAGCCATGCCAATAACTTGATTCTGCTTAAAACCCTTAACTCTCAAACCCCTGTCCATGACAGCTTGGCTGGTGGCCAGAAATGGGTAAGACCTTCAGAAGAAGGCAACCTAAGACAGACACAGACACCCTAAACAGAAAAACAAAAAAAGGGGAATTGTTGGAGAAGATGCTGAGAGCCAGAGCAGAAAGGGTTTAGCATTTAAAAAGCATGCTTGCTGGCAGAGAAACATTAGTAAATGTCTCTAAGAACACTGCATGCTGCAGATATCAGTGGGAGGAGACAGAGTGGAATGAACTCACCACACAATGTTATTGTCTGAATTCCCAAGAAAGATTGTCTGGAAACTCAGAAACAGGTAGCGCTCTCACGCACCAAGCTGAGAAACTAGTGAAGAATTCCCTACTTTTGTTAAAATGGCATAAGGAGAACCAAAGCATAAGTACACACACAAATGATTCCATCATTTGGCATGGGGGAGGATTTACATCACCTAATCCTTTCAGGGTGGGACATCCCACTCAACCGCATCTGTGGAAACTAGCCTCAGCTTTTCACTCTGTTAGTTCTTGGTGGGGGCACATTTCAAATATAAGTACTAATTATATTCTTAACTTTACTCATAATAATATGGAATGGGTTAGAGCTTGTGTGCGTCTTCCTTATGTTTATTATTGGGTAATATTACTTAGAATAATAGTAATGGGGCAATAGAATGTCTGAACAACTCCTCTTTATATACATGTATTAACAGCTCTATTAGTTTCCCAAATACCTCTAGTCTTTATATCTTAAGAGCAAGAATTGGATTATGGTTACCTGTACAGATGAATCAAGAATGGGGATATTGACTTCAACATCTAAAAGATTGTTGAAAAGGGCAAGAAGATTCATAAGAATGTTAATAGCTGTAATTATGTGTTTTATAGCCATAACAGCAACAGCGGATCCTGCAGGAATAGCCCTTCAACAAGGAATGCAAACTGCTGACTTCGTGCGAACATGGCAACAAAATTCAGAACAGTTATGGGAAACTCAAAGAAAAATAGATTCAGAAATACATGAAGAACTAGTGGACTTAAGACAAATTGTTATTCTGTTAGGAGATCAGATTCAAGCTATGAAATTACAAATGAAAATGAAATGTGACTGGAATCAAACACCTTATTGTATTACTCCAGTGCTTTACAATGCAACTGGGTTTCCTTGGGACTCAGGGAAAAACATCTTTTAAATCATGATAATTTAAATGAAGAAATCTTATGCTTGCAACAGAAGATACATCAGACATTTGAAAAACAATTACAAGCTATGACTGGGGAACAGATTTTAAAAGCGTTAATGAACGGGTTAGAACAATTGCATCCTAAACCATGGTTATATGGTTTGTCAGGATCTGTTATGTTCATATGTATAACTGTATTAATATTGTGCTTTTTATATTGTTTAGTCTGCAGAAGATCGTGACAACTAAACCAATTAATTGACCAGCAGTCTGCTACAGTGCACATCATGCTATTTCAATTAAAAAATAAGGGAGAAATGAAGGAAGAAACAGACAACTAAATAAAGTTCAGATGAACCCATGAGGCAAGAACACATGCCTGGAACTGAACGCAGTTCCTGGTCTAGCTAGAATGTGGGAAAAAAACATAATGGGAACTGAAAACAGGTCCCTATCTTTCTAAAAGAATAGGGAGTACAAGTAGGAAAGTCAATGTGCTTGCATGAGAAAAGAGTCACTGCTTAAAAACCATAATAATAAAGCCTAGCTATTTTTAGATGTTATGATATTGAATGAATAAAAGATAGGGTCACAGCTAACTCAGTGCTGTTCTGCCTGAGCGAGCTGCAGCCCTCTGCTTCAGCTACATCAATTTGTCTGACTCTTCCTTTGTGCCTCACACTGAAAACAACACCCTCTTATTCAAGAACTTTTTCAGTCATATGGCCAGTAGGTGCTTGGTAGTAATCCCTCATTGCCAGGGAGGCTAATCCCTGGGAGTCATGTCCCATACTTGGGGGAAGATAATGCATTTATATGCTAATTTTGTCTTAGAGAGAGGCCACATTTGAGCAACAAGGAGGCTTTAAAGCAACAAGGCTTAGGCACCCCATAGCAATAGGCTAAGTCTCAATTTCAAGAGTAAAGACTCATAAGGCTAGTCATCCATAACAAGAACTCACCAGTGGACCATCCACCTTAGCTAGACAATGCCCCTGCAATTGGGGAACTGTTGCTGCTCCCTTGGAGAATGTGGCAGAGCTCTCCAGGGTGTGAATTCAGTATTCTCTCATTTACTAAGTGATTCTGTACCCACTGTGACCATGCTCCACCCCTTGATCATTTGAACAATTTTTTATCTCATTTATGTATATTCAGGTGAACATCCTCCCATGAAAGCCCTATCCCTGACACCCCCCACCAATGATTCTCTACCACCCCCGTTGTAACCCTTCTATGATCCAAAGCTTTCTCAAAGATGAATCCCATATAAAAGCCAAATACAATTAATAGGAAAATGAAACAATAATGGTAAGTTTAAATGTAAGACACAAAATACATGGAAACTTAAAAAAAACTAAAAATAAAATTAAAGGATTGGAATATTCAAAACTTGGAAAAAACAAAAAAAAATTAAAAAAATTTTTTTTGACATTTTTCCTTTTATTACTGCATTATCAGGTGTCCATTCTGTACTCTGGCACCATCCCCTTCTCACTCCACAGTGTCTCTCAAATTTTTATTTAATTTTCAAAGAAGTTTTAGGTCACAGCAAAGTCACACACAGAATACTAGAGACTCTCAAATACCCAACCTCCTCCCCCTTTCCTCACCCCATATTAAAACCTTTTTGTATGTGGATGGTAGCATTGTTATGACTGCTATACAGATAGTGGAAAATAGCTATTAAACATTTTCAATGGTTTACAGTATAGTTTACAATTTAGATGGTACAGTTTAATAATTTTTGATGATATTTACCATGTCCTGTGTCCATCACTGTAAAGTAATGAAAAGGATTTCCCCTGACCACTAAATACCCCAAGTTTGATCTATTCTGTTCCTCCTTCCCCATCCCCCTGGGGCACATGACGACCCCCTGACTTGACTCATTACATGACAAGATTCATAGTTACATGCAACAAGAAGTCCTCACCAACTGGTTATCCTCCCTTATTAGGATCCACCCTTGCTTATAAGAGACCCCCACCTGTCTGTGTCTGAGTGAATTGGTCCTCCCAAAGATGGGGGTCCATCTCCTTCCCGCTCACCGAATGGGTCTCCACCCACCAATACAACACATTATGACAGTATGAACACTCACACACTCCCCAGAAGCCTGCTCCAGATGTGCCCCATTCTGAATGCCCGCCCAACCAACACCCTAAACCAGTGACACTCCTTTGTCATATTGCCATAAGAGCATTCCCAACCCAGCCTTTTCAACCTCATACCCACAAATTCCTGTGTTCACCTGGTCCCTCTTTCTCCTCTTACCCCAGGATACTGGGTATTGTAATCCGTCCACCCGAATCTACCCACCTATCGACCCTGCACTACCAAACCCAGTAATATCACTACCCACCTTTCTTATCCCTTCAATATGCAACTATACTCTATCACTTTACCATAGATTATGCCCATATAGGTGATGGCTCACAACCTTCTCTTCTTTTTCTCTCTCTTGTAAACCTGTCTTTCAGACAATGGTTCTTGGCAACTGCTCACTTTCCTCAATTCATATCAGTGAGGTCATGTACTGTTCATCCTTCAATGCCCCTGGCTTTCTTCACTCAACATAAAGTCTTCAAGATTCATCCATGTTATTCCATGTGTTAGCACTTTATTCCTTCTTACAGCTCAGTAATATTCCATTGTATGTATGTACCACATTTTGTTTATCCATTCATTTGTTGATGGGCACCAGGGTTGATTCCAAATTTTAGCAATTGTGAACAATGCCCCTGTGAACATCAGGTTGATTATATCTGTTCATGTCTTTGCTTTCAATTCTTCTGGGTATATACCCAGCAATGGAATCACTGGATCACAGAAGATCTTTTGCTAATTTTCTGAGGAACTGCCAAACTGTCCTCCACAGTGGCTGGACCATTCCACAATCCCACCAGCAGTGGATGAGGGTTCCCATTCCTCCATATCCTCTCCAACACTTATAGTCTACTGTTTTTTTTAATACCTGCCATTCTAATGTGTACAAGATGGTATCTCATTGTAGTTTTGATTCACATTTTCCCTAATAGCTAACGATGTCAAGTATTTTTTCATATGCTTTTTAGCCATTTGTATTTCTTCCTTGGAGAAGTGTCTTTTCAGGACTCTTGCCCATTTTTAAATGGGTTCTTTGTCTTTTTATTTTCAAGGTGTAGGATTTCTTTATATATGCAGGATATTATGCTCTGATCAGATATGTTTGCCAAATATTTTCTCCCATTGGGTAGGCTGCCTTTCGATTTTCTTGATAATGTCCTTTGATGTGCAGAAGTTTTAAATTTTGTGGACATCCCATTTATCTATTTTTTTCTTTTGCTTCTCGAGCTTTGGGTGTGAAGTTCATGAAACCATTTCCTATTACAAGGTCCTATAGATGCTTCCCTACATTATCTTACAAGGTCTTTATGGTTTTCACTCTTATACTTAGATCTTTGATGCATCTTTTGTTGATTTTTGTATAAGGTGTGAGATGGTGTTCCTCTCCCATTCTTTTGGATATGGATATTCAGTTCTCCAGGCACCACTTGTTGAAGAGACCATTCTCTCCCAACTGAGTGGGCTTGGTAACCTTGTCAAATATAAGATGACTGTATATGCGAGGATCTATATCAGAACTCTCAGTTTGGTTTCATTGGTCCTTGTGTCTATCTTTGTGCCAACACCAGGCAGTTTTGACCACTGTAGCTTTGTAATATATATATTTAAAGTCAGGTAGTGTCATACCTCCAACTTCATTTTTCTTTTTCAAAATGTCTTTGGTGTTGGGTCCTCTTACCTTTCCAAATATATTTTGTAGTTAATTTTTCCAGTTAATTAAAAAATACAGCATTGATTTTCATTGGGATTGAATTAAATCTGTAGATTAGTTTGGGTAGGATAGACATCTAGGTGATGTTTAGTCTTCCTATCCATGAACAGGGAATATTCTTCCATTTATTTAAGTCTTCTTTGATTTCCTTTAACAGTGTTGTGTAGTTTTCTGTATATAAGTCCTTTGCATCTTTAGTTAAATTTAATCCTAGGTACTTGATTCTTTTAGTTGTTATTGCAAATGGTATTTTTTCTTGACTTCCTCTTCAGATTGGTTGTTACTGGTGTACAGAATTGCTACTGATTTTTGAGCATTGATCTTATAGCCTGCGACATTACTGAACTCCTTTATAATTTCTAGAAACTTTTTTGTAGATTTCTCAGGGCTTTCTACATATAAGATCATGAAGTCGGAAAATAATGAAATTTTTATCTCTTCTTTTCCTATTTGGATGCCTTTTATATCATTTTATTGCCTCAGTGCTTGAGCTAGTACTTTTAAGACAATGTTAAATAGCAGTGTGATAGTGGACATCCTTGCCTTTTTCCCAATCTCAGAGGGAAGGCTTTTATAATTTCACCATTGAAGATGATATTTGCTTTGAGTTCTTCATATATACCCCTTATCATGTTCAGAAAGTTACCTTCTATTCCTATCTTTTGCAGTGTTTTTATCAGGAAAGAATGTTGTATTTCATTAATGATTTTTCAGCATTGATAGAGATGATTATGTGATTTTTTTATTTCAATATGTTTATGTGGTGTATTACATTGATTGATTTTCTTATATTGAAACATTCTTGCATACCTGGGATGAAACCCAGTTGGTCATGGTGTATAATTCTTCTGATATATTGTTGAATATGATTATCAAGTATTTTGTTGAGGATATTTACATCTAGGTTCATTAAAGAAATTGGTCTGTAATTTTCCTTTCCTGTGGTATCTCTGTTTGGCTTTGGTACTAGGGAAATTTTGGCATCATAAATTGAGTTAGGCAATGGTCCACCTACTTCTATTTTGGAGTTAGCTCTCTCTGGAATGTTTCATAGAATTCAGCTGTGAAGCCATCTGGTCCTGGGCTCTTCTTAGTTGGGAGGTTTTTGATGACTGAATCTTTCTCTTTACTTTTGTCCAAACAGGCTTTTTTTGAGTTTTTGTCAATTTCCTCTAAATTATCATTCTTGTTGGCATATAATTTTTCAAAGTATCCTCTTAGGATACTCTTTATTTTGGTGGAGTAAGTACTGATATCCCCTTCTTAATTCCTTATTTTGTGTACTTGTATCTGTTCTCTCTTTTTCTTTGTTAGTTTGGCTAAGGTTTGTCAATTTTATTGATCTTCTTGAAGAGCAAGCTTTTGATTTTATTTATTTTTTCTAGTGCTTTCTGATTTTCTGCTTCATTTAGTTCTGCCCTAATGTTTGTTATTTCTTTTTTTTCTAATTTCTTTGGTGTAGTTTGTTGTTCTTTTTCCAAATTCCCAAGGTGTGCAGTTAAGTCTTCAATTTTAGCTCTTTCTTCTTTAATATATGCATTCATGGCTATGAATTTTCCTCTTAGTACAATTTTGGCTGCACCCCATAGGTTTTAATATGTTGTGTTGTCATTTTCATTCGATTTAAGGTAGTTACTGATTTCTTTTGAGATTTCCTCCTTGACCCACTCTTGGCCTAAGATTGTGTTGTTTAGCTTCCATATCTTTGTTCCTAATCTTGTTCTCTGTCCCTTAGTGATTTCCAATTTTATTCCATTGTGGTCAGAGAAATTACTTTGTATAATCTCAATCTTTCTGAATTCATTGAGAGTTGTTCTGTGGCTTAGCATGTGGTCTATCCCAGAGTATGATCCATGTGCACTTGAGAAGAATGTATATCACTCTGTATTGGGGTGTAGTTTTCTGCATATGTCTATCAGATCCAGATCCACTAATGTATTATACAGAGTGTTTTTTTCTTTATTGGTTCTCTGCCTAGATGTTCTGTCTAATGGTGATAATGGTGTAATAAAGTCCCCCACTATAATTGTAGAGGCATTTATTACTCCACTTAGTTTTTCCAGCATTTGCCTCAAGTATTTTGAGGCACCCTGATTAGGTACATAAATGTTTATGATTGTTCTCTCTTCTTGAAAGACTACTCCTTTTACTAATATATAATATCATTCTTTGTCTCTTACAATAGTTTTCTTTTAATGTCTATTTTTACTAATATTAGGATAGCTACTCCTGCCCTTTTTTGCTTATTGTTTGCTTATAAAATTGTTTTCCATCCTTTCACTTTCAGCCTCCTTCAATCCCTGGGTCTAAGGTGGGTTTCTTGTAGACAACATATAGATAGGTCATACTTCCTTATCCATTCTGCCAATCAGTGTCTCTTGACTGGTGAGTTAACCCATTAACATTCAGTGTAATTACTCTCAGTGAATTTCTTACACCAGCCATATATTCTTTGGCTTTATGTGTGTCATGTTGTTTTTATTTCTCTTTTTGTCTTTTTAGTTGTTCTTACACTCTCCTCCAATTCTCTCTTCTGTTTTTTCCTTTCAACCTCTAAAACTTTCTTTAGTATTTCTTGTAGTGTATGTTTCATCTTGGCATATTCTCTTAAGTTTTGTTTATCTGTGACTATTTTGAGCTCTCCATCATTTTTGAATGCCAGCTTTGCTGGATAGAGAAGTCATGCATGGAAGATTTTTTCTTTTAGTACCTTGACTATATCATGCCACTCTTCTTGCCTCCATAGTTTCAGATGTGAAAGCAGCACTTAATCTTATTGCACTTCCCTTGTATGTGATGGTCTTCTTTTCTCTTGTTGCTTTGAGTATTTGTCTTGAGCATTGGACATTTTGAAAATTATATCTTGGAGTAGGCCTGTTGAGATTTACACTGTTTGGGGTGCACTTTGTTTCCTGGACATGTATATCCATCTCCTTCTATAAGGTTGGAAAATTTTCAGCTATTATTTCCTTCAAGACTCCCTCTGTTCCCTTTCCTTTCTCTTCTCCTTCTGGGATGCTAATAATGCATATGTTTGCGTGTTTTGTATTTCTGGTTAAATCCCTAAGTCCCTGCTGACTTGTTTCTATCTTTTTATATATCTGTTCTACTATGTTTGATTTCAGATATACTGACTTCCACATAACTAATTCTTTCTTCTGCCTGTTCAAATCTGCTGTTATGGGAGTCCAGCATCTTTTTGATTTCTTGGATTGTGCCATTCATGACCATCATATCTGTTACCTTTTTATGTATGTTAACAATTTCTTAGGTATATTCTCCCAGTGTCTTCTTAATATCCTTAATCTCTTCCTTTACTTCATTAAGTTGGTCTATGATATTTGTTTGGACAGCTTTGATTAGTTGTTCAATGTTACGTATCTCTTCTTCATTTTTAGTTTGTTCATTAGAATGGTCCATGCCTTCCTGTTTCTCAGTATGGTTTTTAATTTTTTGTTGTCCCTTTATCATCATTTTATCTTGATGGATTTATTCAGTTGATTAGCTTCTCTCTCTGCTCTAGAGTTTTATTTAGCTGTTGGTTCTGTGAGTGTGTTAAGTTTTCTTTTTCACACTTTCTTCTTGCTGTTGTATTTCTTTGTTTTTTTTCTATGTTTCCTTGAAAGATAAAGATTAGGGCCACAAGAATCAAAAGATGTAAGAAAGGAAAAAGGATAATAATAATATTGATAACAGTTAGAAGAGGGGCTGTATCAGACTTAGTAAAATAAATATTTAACTCATGTAGGCAGTGTAGAGTGATAGGGGGGAAAACTGGAGTTCTTACAATGGACTGGAATACCAAATAAAGAAATATATATAGAATGATTTAAAAGGCCAGAATGATGAGGAGAGAGGGGAAAGAGTAAAGAAAGGGCTGAAAGGAAAATGTTAATTTTAAAAAAGCAAGTAATGATACTAATATTGCTCAAAATAGACTTTAAGTGCAAAACTATTGTAAGAGACAAAAATGAATACTATATATTAGTAAAAGGGGTAAATTTCAAGAAGAAAGAACAATCATAAATATTTCTGCACCTAACCAAGCCATCTCAAAATACATGAGCAAACACTGGGAAAAAAAAAGTGAAGAAGTAAATGCCTCTACAGTTATAGTGGGGGACTTTAATACACCATTATCACCATTAGATAGAACATCTTGACAGAGAATCAATAAAGAAAGAAAGACTCTGTACAATACATTAGTGGATATGGACCTAAATACCTATTCAGAAAAAATACACCCAAATACAGAGGGATATGCATTCTTCTCAATGTACATGGATCATTATCCAAGATAATCACAGAAAAATTCTCAATGAACTCAGAAAGATTGAAATTATAGAGAATAATTTGTCTCACCACAATGGAATGAAACTGGAAATCAGTAAGGGCCAGAGAACCAGATTAGGCAGGAAGATATGGAAGTTAAACAACACACACATAGAAAACAGTGGGTTAAGGAGGAAATTTCAAAAGAAATCAGTAACTACCTTGAAATGAATGAAAATGAGAACATAACATATCAAAACATATGGGATGCGGCAAAAGCGGTACTGACACAGAAATTCAAAGCCATAAATGCACATATCAAAAAAGAAGAAATAGCTAAAATAGATTACCTAACACACCTGGAGGAATTAGACAAAGAAAAACAAATCAACCCAAAATGAAGTAGAAAGAAGGAAATAACAAATATTAGAACAGAACTAAATGAAATAGAAAATCAGAAAGCAATAGAAAAAATAAACAAAACCAAAGCCTGGTTCTTCAAGAAGATCAAAGAAATTGACAAACCCTTGGCTTGACTAACAAAGAAATAAGGAGAGATGCTTCTAGAGCTTTTTTAAGCTCTAGAATACAGTGAAGTCACAGGCAATAAGATCAATGTTAAAAAACCAGTCCCATTTCTATACACCAATAATGAGCATTCTGAGGAGGAAATTTAAAATATATCATTTACAATAGCAACTAAAAAAATCAAATACCTAGGAATAAACTTAACTAAAGATGTACATGATTTATACACAGAAAGCTCCACAGTACTGTAAAAGGAAATCAAAGAAGAGTTAAATAAATGGAAGAATATTTCCTGTTCATGGATAGGAAAAATAAACATCATTAAGATGTCTGTACTACCCAAATTAATCTACAGATTTAATGCAATCCCAATGAAAATCAACACAGAATTTTTTAATGAATTGGAAAAACAAAGTATGAAATTTATTTGGAAGAGCAAGAGGTCCTAAATAGCCAAAGACATATTGAAAAAGAAAAAAGAAATCAGAGGAATCACACTACCTGATATAAAAGCATACTACAAAGCTACAGTGGTCAAAACTGCATGGTCTTGGCACAAGGATAGACATACTGACCAATGGAAGTGAATTGAGAGCTTTGGTATAGATTCTCACATATACAGTCATCTGATATTTGACAAAGTCACCAAGCTCACTTAACTGGGAGAGAATGGCCTCTTCAAAAAATGATGCCTGGAGAACTAGATATCCATTTCCAAAAGAATAAGAAAGGAGCACCATCTCACACCTTATACAAAAATCAACTGAAGACAGATCAAATATATGAGGCAAGACCATAAAGACCTTAAAAGTTATCTACATCTATCTACATTAACTTTTAAGGTCTTTATGGTCTTGCCTCATATATTTGATCTGTCTTCAGTTGATTTTTGTATAA
>JAKSZT010054329.1:2890616-2937735 GCA_026826555.1 Tolypeutes matacus | reverse complement strand
TATATGCACACCAATGTTCATAGCAGCATTATTCACTATTGCCAAAATTTGGAATCAACCCAAAGGCCCATCAACAGTAATGGATAAACAAAATGTGCTATATACATACAATGGAATATTACTCAGTTGTAAGAATGACTACAGTACTCACACATGGGATAACATGGATGAATCTTGAGGACCTTATGTTGAGTGAAGGAAGACATGTATTGAAAGGCAAATATTACATGACCTCTCTGATATAGAGGAAATGGACAAACTCCTAGAAACACACAAGCAGCTTACATTGATGAAAGAAAAAATTGATGAGCTCAACTAACCAATTACAAGTAAATAGATTCATTCATCAATGGACTAAAGTAGACTTACTGTTATTCTACTATAGACAGTGTGATTCTATCAATGGAAGAAATTATATCACTCATATGGAGGCAGTAGCCATTAGAATTTCTGAGGGCAAGGAGAGGGAAATTCAGGTAAAATAAGAGGGCATTTGAGTACTTGGGAATTTTCCTGAATGACATTACATTTACAGATACAGGCCATTACATATGTTGCCATAACATAAAAAATTGTGCAGAAGAGAGTGTAAACTACAATGTAAACTATAATCCATGCTTAGTGGCAATGCTGTAAAATGTTTTCATCAATTGTAGTGAATGTACCCCACTAATTAAAGATGTTGTTAATGTGGGAAAATGTGGGTGGTTTAAGAAGTGGGGCATATGGGACCTTCCTATATTTTTATGTAACATTTATGTAATCTAATTACCTGTTTTTTAAAAAACTTAAAATATATTTTAAAAAACTAGTCCTAATAATTACATTTAAAACATATAAAAATTGAAAGTGACCAACATAATAGAATTTTCAGTCACAACTTTTATTTCATAAATGTTTGCAAGTACTAGTCTATTTAAAGGAACTCTAAAATCCTTGCATACTACTCAGTACAAAATTCTACACTCAAGAGTCCCAGATCACTTCTCAATCCTACATTTTTGTTTATTTTTTACTATTAGGTCTTTAGAAAAAATTCTGAATTCGTGTTTGAATTGTGTGGAAAAAAAACAGTTTTGTTTTTTTCCCAGTCTGATATTCAAATGTTTGCTCCAGCTGAAGCCTTTTTTGAAAATTAGCCATGAAAAGGTTAATATGCAGTTGCTGACACATGAAGAAACTCTTTATATTTCCTAGAAACTCCTACTAACATACCCCTCCCCATTCCACCATGTACCTCCTTCCTTTCTCCACGCCACTGCCTGATTCAATCATCACAATCCTAACTTTCTATACAGCCATCCAGAATTATACAATTTTCACTTTAGTACTATCAGACTCTGAAACAATTTGTAAGGCAAATGAGTGTCAATCCCCATGTATTCTTTTGACTTTGGGTCTCATCTGTGTAGACTAGACAAGACACTACAAAAACCCAGAGTTAGTACCTTACTTAATCATTTGCCCTGTTCTCAGTCCAGCTAGATGAGTTTACTGGTTTGGGAGGCTGAAGCCATGGATCTCTCACTATCCACCTTGGAAGATTTGCCTTGAGAATGGGCAAATCCAGAGCCCCATGTCCATGAGGCAATATCTGTCACCACAAAGGAGCTACAGTCATTTCAGGAAGAAAAGGACAGTACAGACAGCAAGGCCCAATGGGGCCTGAAGCAGCCAGGAGAGGCTGACACCAGCAGGGGTAGGTGAGTGTGCATGCAGAGCGACCCCTGGAGCCCAGAACTCTCCCAAAAGCTGCTGAAAACCAAGGCTTAAATCAGGTGAAACCTGGGAAGAAAACAACACCCACAGCATCGCATCCTTGGACCAATACCCAGAAATGAGCTTGAGACATCACTCTAAGGGATCTTGTAGGGCCCCTGTGGACTGTTCTGCTTGGACCGTGCACTGCATACCTACACACCTTGAGGTCTGTGCAGTCGAGAGTATTTCTTATTTTGTTCCTCTTCTGAATGACTTAAATGTTTTCAAATTAGCAAACCATTTCATGCAATCACTAATATGCCAAGGAAGTTTTTAAAATCTGCTAAGATTATCACAGTTCTTCTTTAGTACACAATGATTAAAGCCCTTTTCCTTACTAAAAAATTATTGCTCCTATTATTATTACTGGGGGTTTATTTGGACAGAGTTAGGAGTACCTTTTATTTTTCCTTTGAAATAAAGAAGTGATGTTTTTAAATGGAAAAAAAGGAAGGGATAGGAGAGAAAATACTTTCAAAAGGCATGGAGTTTTGACACATATATGGGAAATGAAAGAATGGTTTAATTATCAAGGCACAATACCATTTCCAGTGTATGCAAAAGTCATTGGGTATTTGTGACTATTTAAACCAGGATCAATATTCATGTGCTGTATCAAATGAAGCCATGGAATAAGTAAGTATTTAGAGTCACTGGAGATTGGGGACTCGATCAGCAGATGTTATGAAAGGGTCAAAAGACATGATTATTTTGGTCTTAAAATAAATAACTGGGGACTAAACTGGGCAGTAAAAATGAGGAGTTAGTGGAGACTGATGTTTACAAAGTGGGCTCAATACACTAGAAGTTCCTGTGTGGGAGATCAGAGGAGAATCTGGATATATGGTGGAATTTTTCAATAATCTTCAAGGAGAAGAGTCTGTGATAATGGGTGGGGGTTCTAATCATTGATCTGAGAGATAACACATCCAGGCACAACCTAGGGGTGCTGTGTACCCCTAACAAAGAGCATATTTTGGAAGCTGAGTTTGGAAGACAGGCAGAGGGCTAGGTTTAAATTCTACCTATCACATTTTCTACCTATGGAAATTTATCATGTTACTAAAGTTTTCTGAATCTCATTTCAGCTGTCATGTTAAATGGATAAATGAAGAATAAATAACACTGTGATGGTGAGGAATAAATAAGCAAATATATGTAAACTACCAAGCACAGAGACATATATACTACAATATTTTCTAATCATTTTGCTCAATGTCAAATTCAAAGAGCTGACAATTCTGCTTCTGTTTTAAACAAATCTTTGTCAATTTTCCATGAAACACATTTAGTTAAAAACAATACTATAAATGGGATTTATATTTTACAAATCATTTCATGTATATAAATTATGAAAATGCTCTAATGTTCCTGCTGTTACTTACTATAGAACAAGGTCCCAGCTATAACTTCAGGAAGATATCAGAGGGAACAACTATATTTCCCCACACATCCATTCCCTGTATATTTTATGAGCCCTATGAAGGTCTTGAAGCATAACAAATAACAGTAGCCTTTATGTAGTCAGGGTTTTCCAGAGAATTGGCTCATGTGACCATGGGTGTTGGCAAATGAATACTCTGTAGAGCAGGCTGCAGGCTAGAAGCTCCAATTGTTATTATTTTAGTCTTTATTACAAGTTACCCAGGGAAAGTGGCTGGCTGGAAATTCCAGCAAGAGTTAAGATGGAAGGTTAGGAAGACATTCTTTTTAGTTTTTAAATTTTTAAATATTTTTTTTTCCTTTTTGTAGGAAGACATTCTTCTGACTCTTCAAATCCTCAACTATTGCTTTTAAGATCTCCAAATGATTGGATGAGATTACCACATTTCAGTAAGCAATTTTTGTTGATGAGAGATGCAATCAACTGATTTTGGATGCAAATCCCATTTACAAAATAACTTCAGAGTAACAAGCAGGCTAATGTTTGACCAAACCACTGGAAACTATAATGTAGCCAAGTTAATACATGAAATTAACTGCTGTCATTCACCCCTTATAACTTTGGAACTCATATACATCTCCTTAAACCAAACTTACTCTCCAAATAAATAAAATAATATAGTCTTACTTCCACTAAACATGATACATTTGTCCTGCATACAACTGAAAACACATTGACCCATTCTCCAGAAGAGGATGCAAGTCCTTGGATGATGTTTACTCTTATCTTAGATATCCTGTACTTTAAATACAATGACAAAGTTAATACAACTTATATGATAAGGGGATAAGAGAAGAAAGAAAAAAGTTATAGTAGATATCTACACAAAACACATATATAATAAAACAAGGAAGAATTACTTATAGCCATTTAGTCCTCATTTCTGCAACTGATCATACAGTCATAACTTATATTTACAAGTATCTTCTACCACTACACACTCTAACCTCTATCTAGGTGGTCATGGTTCTTTACATGGTGGGGTGAGCAAAACCTTTATTCCTGAATGGTCTATGCCATCAATAGTCTTGCCTGGATTGGGTCATGGCAAGTTTTAATTTTTTAAATCACAATACATGATAATAGTAAAAGACACCCTAAGGGATCCCCTATATCTCCAGACATACTCTTCCTTACCTCCACTGTAGAGTAGCAGTCCAATTTCCCCTTGGAAATCAGGATGAATCACCACAGCCAAGACAGTAATTCCCTTCCTTGCCTGTTGTTTCAGAGGCATGAGAAACCCATAGGGGCGATCTGGCCATAACTTCCAGTTAAACAGACTCATTAATATGTCTCTTGGTGGAAGTGCTCCTCTCTTTGTAACCAAAACCTCTAGCCCAGCATAGCATATTGTCATAGGGACAGAGAACAAAATGCTTTCTAGCAGATCATTAGTGGATCATTAATGAGTGGTGCCACAACCATTTCCACCCCTTGATTCCAGGACCCATGATCCTGGGTATGGGAGAAACAGCAATGTAGATTGGATGTCAGTTTTGAATCATATACAACCCTCAAATCCAAAGAGGCCAAATCCATGTGATCCCTCATTTTTTATTGTAGGAGGGGCCAGATGGAACACCTTATCTTCACTTTAGAAGGGATACCTCAACATGCCTGACACTACTTGATGAATGAAAATTTTACTGATGGCAAAGATCCCTGAATTTTTTTATTTCCCACCCTTGGATTCAACAAATGTCATAGAAATAAATCTAAAGTCGTTTCTACTTCTTGCTCACTAGGTCCAGTTAGCATAATATCAATGCAATGAACAAGTGTGATGTCTTGTGGAAGGGAATGCCAATTGAGGTCCCTGAGGGCTAGATTATTACATAGGGTTAGAGAGTTGATATACCCATAAGTTAGAATGGCAAAGGTGTATTGCTGGCCTTGACAGCTGAAAACAAGATTTCTGGTGGTCTTTAACAAGAGGCATCAAGAGAAAAAGCAACTGTCAGGTCAATAGCTGCATACCAGTTACCAAAGTGGTATTACTTTATTCAAGCAATGAAACTACCTCTGTAATAGTGAGCTGCACTAGGAGTCATTACCTGGCTAAGTTTACAATAGTGACTCTTATCCTCCAAGATCCATCTATTCTCTTCACAGGCCAAATAGTTGAATGGGGATGTGGTGAGAATAACTTCCTCTGCAACTTTCAAGTCCTTGGTGGTGGTACTAATCTCTCTAATCCCTCCAGGGATACAGTATGCTTTTGGTTTTCTTTTTTCCTACTTAAAGGTATTTTTGTTGGCTTCCAGTTGGCCTTCCATATTATAGCTCTCTTTCCACATGTAAAGGAACCATCGTGGGGTTCCTGCCTTTTACTGAGTATGTCTAATCAAATTATGCATTCTAAAACAGAGGAAAACCACAGGATGGGTTGAGGGACCCACTGGATCCACTGTGATATCTGAGCTAAAGCTCCATTGATCACCTGACCTCCATAAAGCCCTACCCTGATTGGTAGGCAACAGTGATGATTTGGTTTCCTGGAATTAGTGCCAATTCAGAGATAGTTTAAAAGTCTAAATAATTTTAGAATTCTTTATTTAAAATATAGTACCTCTCTACCCCTCATCCTATGTCCTTCTCACACAGGACACCATTTTCAAAATCTACATTTCTTTTTTCTGGGACCAGTCCCTCCATTTCAGCCCCAGGGGTTTCTGGCCTGTTCCTGCCTGAGACCAGGGATCTCTACTTTTGTCTCCTCTTTTCAGAGGTGATAACTTCATGAATTTTAGTATGTTAGGGTCAAATTTTGATCATAGATTTCATTTTTTCTGTTGCATGTTCTTTTCAAAAGTGTTCTTAGGTAACTATTGTTGCTGTTGTTTCCTTTTCCTTTTCTTCTTTTCCTCCCAGTTTCTAAGCATAGTTCTTGTAATGTTTCCTTTTTAATATTTTTCTTGTATTGGATGAACCCTTCTGAAACAGTTTCTTTGCCCAAGATGTTTATATTTTTCCACTTAAAAAATGAAATATCAGATACATATAGAGCTGGGTTTTTCAATATAGTGACCATTGGTTATTATAATTTAGAGATTTCAATTTCAGTTAAAGAAAATTCATTTTTCATTTACACTAGCCACATTTCAAGAGAATATATAAAATGTATATCTAAAATATATAGAATAATTATAAAACAAAAAGCAGTTCATTCACCAAATCATATGTATAAGACAATATCAGTAACTTTGACACATTCTTCCTGCAACACACTCATATCTCCTTCCCTTACATCCAGGCATAATTAATGTCCTTTCTTTTTTGACTATCAATCATTTGCTCTTTGTTAAAAGTTCATCACATTTTAAAATCTTCAAATATGGTATTGAATTTTTTGGTATATTTTCTATTTGTTGCTTCCCACTGAACCAGCAGCAGGACTCACTGCAAAAGAAGAAATGGGGGGAGGTACAGCTAGGACTGACCCAAACTGCACCCCCCCATGTGACCTCTTGAGTTTCTAAGGAAATACACTGAACATCAGAGTGATCAATTCTTAAGCATTTATTAGGGGAATTTACTTACAAAGCACTGCAGTTACCTTGTGACAGAAAGCAAGATGACAGGAAGTTCACAAGTATATTGTGAAATTATTTCAAAATTTCCTGCTTGTTTGCTTGTTTTCACCATTTCATCAGGCCATAATATCCTGTGTAAACACTTTAAAAATTAACATTTAAGAAATAAAGCTGCCCATTATCATAGCATGTTCAAATATGGCCCCCAAGCATCTATATTTTTTTTACATTCTCCACCTGATTCTGATGTACATCCAAGTTCAACAGCAACTGACCTACAGCACCTAATTTCTACTTAACTCTAATTCTCTCTGATATTTTAATTCAGAAATGATCCGTATATAATTAGAAAACAGATTTCTATTCTCAAGTATTTTAATAAATTACAAAATTTATTTACATTCTCAAAATGTACTCCAATCATTTCTGACATATATGAACCTTTCTACATTTGCAATAATGACTTTGAGGATCATCCTATTCTGCACTTGAACTCTCTGATTTGTAATTTATTTTATGGTACACCAATAATTGTGCACTTATGCTGTTATATTTTTATAGAATTAATCTTGTATATATATATATATATATATATATATATATATATATATTCCATGACATCTGGATTTTCCACTAGTTTCCACTAGGCTTTTTGTTCACTGGGTCAGGGAACATTAATAAAACATGTCCCTTACACTGAATCTAGTCAATTGTCCTACTGTCAATTTTGATAAAATTCTAGCTTCCCAGTAACTATGGCCTCATGAAATAGGAATGTGTCATGTATGTTTATGTTTGTTTACTGAAGCTTTTTCATATGTAATATACAGTGTTAAGTACTTAACTTGAGGTGTATCATTTATTTTATCTAATAGCTCCCAATATAAAGTTCTATTAGGTATACAATAGTTGAATGCATAGGCAAAAGTTTTTCAGGAGCTATATACCTGTACAGGACTGGAACAAATGCTATATCCTTGAGGTGAGTGTCTCCAAGCCTCTCCCTCTGGAACACCATGGAGCCTCTGTGGTTGGCTGTTGTAGCCCTTTGGCATTATTTATGAATTCCAAAAATAGATATTGGATTATATTTGTAAACTGATCTGTCCCTCAGGGCATATTAGATTATATTGAATTCAGAGGTTTACTTGATTAAATAATGATTGAGGCTTTGATTGGGCCACATCAATAGGATATTTAGTCCCCACCCCCTTGGTGGGCAGGGACTCTTGGAGAAAGTGCACTGCATAGAAGTGAGGTTGGAGGTTTTGAGCTGGATCCTTGGGAGGTAAGCACACAGAGGAGCTTGGTTGTGATGAAGGAGAAAATGCCCCAGGAAGAGAAATGAGCCATTTGCCTGATTGTCTACAGCTGGCCTTGTGGAGCTAGTGAAGGAGCTGAGTCCAGAGAGGCACAAGCACTGGGAAGAGAGGAACCCAGGACGTCTGAACCCTCACAGACATCAACAGCCATTTTGCTCCAACACATGGCAATCAACTTTGGTGAGGGAAGTAACTTACACTTTATGGCCTGGTAAATGTAATCTTTTACCCCAAATAAATACCTTTCATAAAAGCCAACAGATTTCTGGTATTTTGCATCAGCATCCCACTGACTAATAAATTTCCTTTACTCCAAATCTCAGCCTTCAATACACCCTGAATGTCAAGCTTGCTGTTAAGACCCCTTTATCAGGCCCAGCCCTGGCAGTGCACCTCCCAGGCTCAGGCAGGATTCATGGCCTTTTGACTACAATCAAACTCTAAAACACATAAATTTCTTGGTTACTAAACTTGGTTTTCAGGGTCACTGTCTAGATTTATCTTCCCTTTCCAGCATCACCTCCACTACTTCCCAGCCTTTTATCTGTGCTCTAGTCATACTGTTCTCCATGCACTTCTATCAACCCTCTCTATCCTGGCCTTCTAGGCTGAACTGAAGTCCTGCCTTCCTTGAGCATTGGAATTTCCACCATTCATTACTCAAATCCACATCATGGAAGCTTGACCTGAATGGAACTTCTTGAACCAGGGATTATACTTGGAAATCCCAGAGATGTCCATGAAGAAAATGCTAAACTGGTGGGCAAGTTTTAGTACTACCCTCCAAGAGCATGGTTTGCTGCTCATTGCAAGGAGATGCCAAGTTCAGGGCTGCAGGAGCAGTGTGCTGTGGGGGAAAGGGCACTGGGATGGGAGTCAGAGCATAGGACCCTGGTTTGTTTCCTTCAAGTGATGCCTAATTTGATGTGAAGTCCCATAAAGGGACTCCCATAAAGAGATGAGGGAGCATCACATTAATCACAATCAAGAAGTTGATAGGGTACGTGGCTCTGCCCACACCTCTCTGCCCCTGTTTCTGGGAACAAAGTTAACAGATTTTTTTAAATAACCTTTCTTTTAACCTAAAATAGACAGCTTAACAAATTATAGAAGGATTATTTTTAAAAATACTGCCCGGGCGCATTTATTTTATTTAATCCTAAAATCAAACACAATTGTTTCTTCAGTGTTCAGAAAGATGAATAAATGACAACAGATTGGTTAAATGATATGACCAAGTTCTCCTTGTTAATTAAGAAAAATTTAAAAAGCCTGATCATATTCACATCTCATAAATCTCAATTCCATATCTTTGTTGACCTTCAGCATTGATATAATACCTGCTTAACTTTTGCTATAATATTATAATATTATTGCTAAATATAATCTTTAAGTTACATTTGTTGTATTTTCCCCATGTATCACCATATTTTTAACACCTAGTAATAGAGGGAAATTCTTGTATTTGTCTTATTAACCATCATCCTCACATACCAACAAAATCCCAGCTACCAGGTCAGGAGGAGATGCAGACTCCCATAGCATGGAGGGAAAAGCACTCAGCCTGAGTATGAATGGTACTGGGTTCTGATCTGCTGGATACTGAAGCAGCTAATTGACCTTTATTTTTCTCATCTTATGAATGGAGAAAATTTGTGAGGCTCACTGAGAAAATGCCCCTCACACAAGCTCTCAAGACAAGTAGGTGCTCTTATGACACTGTTAAGAAAATGATTCAAAAGTACTGTTATTTTATATCACTCCAGAACTTCAAATTCTATTTTTAAAGCTGAGAAACATTTTGTGCTGGAGACTCTATTGTACCACCTCTTGCTACAAGTCACTGAGGGCTTAGAGTCCGAGTCTGAGTGCTTGCCTCCAACCCTCCTGCTGCTTCATGCTGCTGTCACTAATTGCATCTTCCTCTTGAAACAGCCCCCAACCGGTGTGATGATGAATAATCCTAGAGTACAGGTGAGAATTTCACCATGAGGCCATTCAGATACACCTGAGTAGGTGGGGGAGACTTTGATCCCATCTTCCAGAAGGCAACTTTTCTGTATAAATGACTTTCTGACCACATGCTGATCCTTCACCAGAACCCAACAGGTCCCGGACTCTGGTTACAAAGGTGAGCCCCTGCTCACCCATGGTACAGTGGCAACATGGCCAGCCACTAGCTGGGTGCCTTGGGAATGTCAGTTCACTCTCTAGCCTCTGTTTGCTCCTCTGAAATGTGAGGTGGCAAGAGGACCAACTTATAAACATATTGTATGGAATAAATCCGATAAACAATGGAAAGTTTGATCTCATACCTGGTTCTCTGGGAAGGACTCCTGGAGAGCAGAGGGTGTTTATATTTTGATAATATCTTCCTTTTCCCTCTGAAGAGAATCACAGCTAAAGCCATCATGGACCACTTGTTCATTTGTATAGAACGTATGAGATTCTACCTGGGCATTCCCTGTCCTCATTTAATCCAGTACATGGAGCACAAGGAGCTTGTATTCATTTCCAAGGCCAACTCACTTACCTGAGAAGGTCCTAATTAGTGCTCATTTAATAGAATAGTCAAAATATGTATGTAGAGTCTATTAAATTTGTTTTAGTTTGCTAAAACTAAAGGCTACAAATGCAAAATACCAGAAGTGAGTTGGCTTCTACAATAGGATTTATTAGGTTAAAAACTTACATGAAGCTGAAAAAAATACACAAATCATGGTATCAGGTGAAACTCTCCCCAAAGATCAGATACAGGCAATTCTGGATTCTTTCCATATCACAAGGCACATTGGTGGCTCTGCTGGTCTATGCCTTCTTCTCCAGGCTCCCTTACCCCAAAGCTCAACTGTGGGTATATAAAGTACCTGACAGGGTCTACTCATCTCTCCTCTTTCCTCCCAGCCTCCTTGTTTCAGCTTTGGGCTGTTCTGTCTGTGGCTCTTCTTTCTTCTAGGTTCATTGATGTCAAATTCTAGAGGCTTCTGTCTCTGACATTTTCCTGTCTGTGGCTTTTTATTCCTGTTTATAAAAGACTTCAATGAGAGGATTAAAATCTATACTGGGGATGTTGGGAGAAGATGGCCTCTTTGTAGATTGGCACTTCCCAGCTCTGTCACAAAAATTGGCTGAGAAGAGGCAAAATTCTACCTGAGTGAGCTGTTTTGGGAACCCACAGAGCAGATGACATCAGGTCATTGAACTGGAGGGAACTGGACAAAGAGACAGAGAGTCCAAGGGAAAACTGGGGGTTGCTAACCCCTGTGGCTGGAAACAGTAGGCAGCTAAGCCCCATGCTCAAGGAGGATAGCCACTGTGGCCTCCCTGACTCTCACCAGCCAATGAGTGTGAGGAAGCATTCTCTGGGAGTAGGAGGATACTGGTAAAGGGTGGAGAGAAATTTCCTTTCTGTGGTTTTGGACACCTGAGTCTTTTTTGAAACTTGGGGAGGATACCAGGCTGTACTGAGGGAAGAGGGGAGAGGGGAATCTGCTCAGGCTGGCTGTCACACCCAGCTGGCCTATGAGAGAAGAACTTGGGAAGGGAGGAGGTAGAGACAGGCAACTAACCAGTCTGACAGCTGAAAACTTAAAATTCCAACTCCCTTAATGGAAACACGTGGTAGGAAGAGCTCAATAAGCTTTAAAAAGTATATTTAGGATTCCCTGGGAGGAAGAGGGGTCTCAAAGAGGATCAAGAGTGGTTTCTTTGTGGTGAGGTTGGTCAGCTGAGCCTTGTCAGAATCTCAGAAGGGACCCCAATCTGACCAGGAGCGGGGACGGGGCTCTATGCAGACAGGTGGTCTTGCACAGCCACCCTGGGAGAGAAAGCAATTAGAATAGAAAGGGAGCAGGGGCACACAGGTGCCTAATCAGCAGGATTTTAGTAAGCTTCTAAGAATCTAACCTGCCAGAGAGAAAGTAGGCAGATAGTTTTCTGAAAGACTAACTGACCTAAAGAGAAAGTTTAGCTCATTTGGGTATTTCCTGCCTTGAATATACAAAGTTCCTGGTTAGATTCCTGGCTCTTTTTAGAGAAGTGTTCCACCTGGTTATCAGGTGCCCAGTTGATACTTTATGACAGGGAACATATAGCCATTCTTTTTGTATTAGCTTTTATTGGATCTCTATTTTTTCTTAAAAAGTGTTCCTTTTTAAAATTTAAATTAATTTACTCACTAAAACCCTGTTCAAACCTGCAGAGGGCAGGCTGCAAGGTGAATGATTGATGAATATCTGAAGCCTGAAGATGCTCCTTAGGGGCCTAAGAGAGAAGGCTTTTTTCTTTCTTTTTTTTTTTTTCCTTCTTCTTTCTTTGTCCTGCTTTGAAAAAATTAGGTGGTATTGTATTGTTTCTTGTTTGTTGTGTTTCTGCTTCTTTAGTTCCCCTATTGTTCATTTACCAGTTTTGTCTACCTACATTATTTCTTTTCTTTCCTTCATGTTTACAACTTCTGTTTTCTGTTGTTCTTTCATTCCACTTCTTTTTGTTTGGTATTCAAGTTTTCTTGTTTTTATTTCTTTCTACTTCTTTCTCTGTTTTCTTTCTTGTTTTACATTTTTATTCTTTTCCTCTTTCTTTTCTCTTTTCCTCTCTTCCCATAACTCCAGCCCTTTCATTCACTTTATATAGTTTTTTCTCTATTCTGTCTCTTAACTCATTGTTTCTATACCACTTTTTATTGTTATTGCTCAACAGTTCTTCTTTGAGTTAGTTATTCATTTTCCTAAGCCTTATGCAGTTCTCCTTTCACCTTTTACTATTATTATTACTTTATCCTTTTTCTATTCTTACACCTTCCATTTTTTCTAGTTCTAATTTTTTCTCAAGGGAACAGAGAAAACAGCAAGGACATAGAATAAGAGGAATGGAGTGTCAAAGTGAAAACGTACCATGCATAAAAACATCAAAATGAAACCCTAAAGTAGAAAGAGAAGATAATCAACTGAATAAAACCATCAAAATAAACTGAGGCCTAGACACCAAACAAAAAATTACAACCAATACTAAGAAACAGGGAGATATGGCCCAGTTCAATTAACAAAGTACAAAACAGGAGGAGATGCAGAAAATGGAACATCTAATCAGACAGTCCAAACAAATATCATGAATCAACCTAATGAAGTGAAGGAAGACATTAAGGGTATTAAGAGGACACTGGGAGAACACATTGAATAAATTGTAAATATACATAATAAATAACAGATATGATGGTGATGAATGGCATAATCCAAGAAATAAAAATACACTGGGAGCACATGACAACAGATTTGAACATGCAGAGGAAAGGATCATCAATGTGGAAGACAGTATAGATGAAATCAAACAAATAGTAGAAGAGCCAGAAAAAAAGATAGAAAAATCCAGCAGGAACTTAGGGATTTGAACGACAACATAAAATGCACAAACATATGCATTATAGACATTCCAGAGGGAGAAGAGAAAGGAAATGGGACAGAAGGAGTGTTGGAAGAAATGATGGCTGAAAATTTTCCAACCCTATTAAAGTACATGTATGTACATATCCAGGAAGTACAGCACAACCCAAACAGTATAGATCCCAACAGACCTATTCCAAGATATATACTTGTCAAAGTGTCCAATGCTCAAGACAAAGAGGGAATACTGAAAGTAGCAAGCAAAAAGAGAACCATCACGCACAAGGGAAGCTCATTAAGACTAAGTGCTGAATTCTCATCTGAAAGCATGGGAGTGCTTTCAAGAAGCAGAAGGCAGTGGTATGACATAGTTAAAGTGTTAAGAGAAAAAACTTCCAGCCAAGAATACTCTATCCAGAAAAAATGGGATTCAAAACTGAGGGAGAGTTCAAAATATTCACAGATAAACAGAAATTAAGAAAGTTTGTCAATAAGAAACTTGATTTGCAAGAAATACTAAATGCAGTTCTACAGGTTGAAAGGAAAAACAGGAGAGAAGGAGTTGAAGGAGAGTATAAGAGCAATGAAAAAGATAAGAGAAATAAAAACAACATTAGGCATGCATAAACCTAAAGAAAATATGGCTAATGTAAGTAATTCCTTGAGAGTAATAACTTTGAATATTAAAGGAATAAACTATCCCATCAAGAGAAACAGATTGGCAGAATGGATAAGGAAATATGATCTATCTGTATGCCATCTACAAGAAACTCATCTTACACCCAGGGACTCATGGAAACTAATAGTGAATAGTTGGAAAATAATTTTACATGCAAACAATAACCACAAAATGGTGGGAGTAGCTATACTTATATCAGACAAAATGGACTTTGAATGCAAAATTATTGTAAGAGAAAAAGCAAACCACTATATACTAATAAAAGGGATAATCTATTAAGAAGAAAGAACAATCATAAACATTTAGGCACCTAACTTGGGCACCTCAAAATACATGAGGCAAACACAGGAAAAACTAAGTGGAGGAATAGATAACTCTGAAAATATAGTGGGGGACTTTAATACACCATTATCACCATTGGACTGAACATCTCATCAGAGAAACAATAAAAACACAAAGACCTTGAATAATACATTAGAGGATCTGGACCTAATAGATATATACAGAACATTACATGCTAATACAGTAGGATATATATTCTTCTCAAGTGCACATGGCTCATTCTCCAGGATAGATCACATGCTAAGCCATAGAACAACTCTTAATGAATTCCAAAAGATTGAAATTATACAAAGTAATTTCTTTGATCACAAAGGATTGAAGCTGGAATTAAGTAAGGGGCAGGGAAGCAGATTAGGCACAAAGATAAAGAAGTTAAACAACACACTCTTAGACAATAAATGGGTCAAGGAGGAAATTGTAAAAGTAATCAGTAATTACCTTGAAATGAATAAAAATGACAAGACAACATATCAAAATCTCTGGGATGCAGCAAAAGCTGTACTGGCATGGAAATTCATAGCCATAAATTCCTACATTAAAAAAAGATGAAAGAGCTGAAATAAAAGACCCTACTGCCCAGCAGCAGGAATTAACAAAATAAACCCAAAGGAAGTAGAAATAAGGATTTGACAAAAATTAGAGCAGAGCTAAATGAAATTGAAAATAAAAAAGCAATAGAAAAAAATAAACAAAACCAAAAGCTGGTTCTTTGAGAAAGTTAATAAAATTGACAAACCCTTAGCTGGACTAACAAAGGAAGAAAGAGAGAAGATGCAAATAAATTAAATGAGAAATGAGGAAGGGGATATCACCACTGACCCTTAAAGCTTTATCTTTAAGATTGAGTACAAGACAAGGAAGCCTACTATCACAGCTCCTATTTAGCATGGTGTTAGAAATACTGCTCAAGCACTGACGCAAGAAAAAGAAATAAAATCATCCAAATTGGAAAGGAAGGAGTAAAATTTTCATTACTTGAAGTTGACATGATCTGATACATAGAAAGCCCTGAGGAATCCACAACAGAGTTTCTAGAATTTATAAATGAGTTCAGTAGAGTCACAGGTTATAAGATCAATGTACAAGCATCAGTAGCATTTCCTTACAACAATAATGAGCAATATGAGGAGGAAATCAAGAAAAAAATACCATTTTCATTAGTAAAGAAAGAATCAAATACCTAGGAATAAATTTAACTAAAGTCATAAATGAAATACACAAAAAATTATACAACACTAGTAAAAGAAAACAAAGAAGACTTAAATAAATAGGACAATATCCCAAGATCATGGATAGGAAGATGAAACCTTATTACATGTCCATCCTACCCAAAATAATCTACAGATTTAATGCAATCCCAATAAAAATAAATGCAGTATTTTTTACTGAATTGGAAAAACTAACTATGAAATTTATTTGGAAGGGAAAGAGGCCTTGAATTGTCAAAGATATATTGAAAAAATAATGAAATTGGAGGAATCACATCAACTGACTTTAAAACATACTACAGAGCTACAGTGGTCAAAACTGTGTAGTCTTGGCACAAGGATAGACATACTGTTGAATGGAATGGAATTGAGAGTTCTGATATACATCTTCATATATACAGTCATCTGATATTCGTCAAGGCCACCAAGCCCACTCAACTGTGAGAGAATGTCCTTTTCAAAAAAATACTGCTTGGAGAATTGGATATCCATATCTGAAAGTATGAGCCTCCTGCATTGTGTGTGTGACTTTAATGTGATCTAAAACTTCTTTGAAAACAAAATGAGGAAAAGTAAGACCCCAGGGAATACATGGAATAAAATGTCACTGTACATATAGGACAACAGATATTTCAGTGTTGAAAGGCAAATATCAAAAAAAAAAAAATTAAATAATTTCATTAAATTTTAATACCCCAATTTTGAAAAAAAAAATTTTTAGTTTTTATTTAAATTTTTAGTATTTTATTTCTTATATTAAACCTACCATTATTTCATTTTCCTATTAATTGTATTTGGCTATTTTATTTGCTTCATTTTTGAAGAAGCTTTGGATCACAGAGGGGTTACAACTGAGGTAGGGGAGGATCACTGGAGTGGGGTATCAGTCATGGGGGATACATGGCAGGAAGTTCACATGGACGTGTATTTAATGTATATAAATGTGTTCAAATGTTCATGGGGCCTTGTCACAGTGGGTGGAGAGACAAACAATAACTGGGAGAATATTGAATTCCCACTCTGAAGAGCTCTGTCTCATTCTCTAATGTAGCAGCAATTATCCCACAAGTACAGGGGCAATGACTGGCAAAGAAGGATATTCCATGGATGGGCCCTTGATATTGATGACTGTGCTTGTGAGCCTTTGCTCTTGACATTTAAACTTAGCCTAGTGTTTTTGTGTGCCTTATATTTGACTTCTGAGGGCTTCCTTGTTGCTCAAATGTGTCCTCTCTGTAAGCCAGACTCAGCATATAAATGCATTGCCTTCCCCCCAGCATGGGACATGACTCCTGAGGATGAAATTTCCTGGCACTATGGGATTACTACCAAGCACCAACTAGGAATGCAACTGGAAAAAGACCTCAAATAAAAGGGGGGAAATATAAAGACAAATGAGTTTATATGGCTAAGAGACTTCAAAGTGTGTTGGGAGATGATCCCAGAGGTAACACTTATACACATCTCAGCAGGATCTCATAGTTTGCCAAAGTGGATGCTACCTCAAATAGTGGGGCTCCTGAGGGCTCTGGAGACACCCAGGTCCTATGGTCAGGACAGATAGTTCTGGAGTTTGGTGCCTTGCCAGGGGACCCTACTTTGGTGTTTGTGCACATGAGAGTGACAAAGTTGGACTCAGTTATGGCTTCTCTACATATGGCTAATCTGCCCCTTCTGTTTTAATCTCTACTTGGTGCTGGAGTTGGTAGATGTACATTGATGAGACTTGAATCTTTGGGCATTCCATGTGCCAGCTGGGCCCTGAACCTCAGCAGAATTGCAACACCTACTCCCCAATTCATTGGATTCACCCAGGATAACTAATAAGGAGGTGGGGATCGACAACCACCATACCATGGAAACAAGAGTGTCTACAACTGCAAGCAAGAAAGTCCCATCCATTGGCTTTATGGGATCAGCCCCCACCCCCTGTCAATTAGAGGTGGAGTGGATCACCATCCCAGAATCCTCTTGATTGGGGAATGAACTATAGAGTAGAGTGGCTTTACTGGTATTCTACAATAGACTTGTGATTCTAGAAATGGAAAAACTTACAGCATTGATGTAGAGACAGTGACCACTGGAGGCTCTGGGAGCACGGATTGGGAAAGACAGGTGTAATGCATGGGCTTTTGGGGACCTGGGAATTATCCTGAATGACATTGCAATGACAGATATATGCCATTATATATCTTCCCATTGCCTGCAGAATTGTGTGATAGAAAGTGTAAACTACAAGGTGAATTATGGTCCATGCTCATTGGCAATGCCACAGGACGTGTTTATCAATTGCAATGAATGTGCCACTCCAATGAAGGATGTAGTTTATGTGGCAAGTTGTGGGGAACAGGGTATATGGGAATCCTATATATATATTTTTATAACATTTGTGTAATCTAAGGATCTTTAAAAAACAAAAAAAAATAAATTTTTAAAAAAGAAAATCAAAGTAAAGCAACACAGAAACAGAATGAAAGAAAAAAAATCACAGAATCATCTCTGTCAATGCAGAAAAAGCATTCAACAAAATACAACACACTTTACTGATAAAAAAAAACACTTCAAAATGTAGCAATAGAAGGAAACTTCCTCAACATGACAAAAGCTATATATGAAAAATACCCAGCAAACATCCTATTCAATAGTGAAAGCCTAAAATGTTTCCCTCTAAGGTCTGGAGCAATGTAAGGATGCTCACTGTCACCACTCTTATTTGACATTGTGTTAGAAGTACTTGGCTTAGCACTGAGGTAAGAAAAATATATAAAAGTCATCCAACTTGGATAGGAAAAGGTAAAAATTTCACTATTTTTACCTATATAGGATGATATACTCCTGTACTTGAAAACCCTGAGAAATCTGCATAAAAGCTTCTAGAACTTACAAATGAATTCAGCAAAGTGGAAAGTTATAAAATTAATATGCAAAAATCAGTAGCATTTCTGTACACCTATAATGAGCAATCTGAAGAGGAAATCAGGAAAAAAATCCTATTGACAATAGCAACTAAAATAATCAAATACCTAGGAATAAATTTAAGTAAATTTGTAAATGACTTCTATGAAGAAAATTACACAGCACTGTTAAAGGAAATAAAAAAGACCTAAATAAATGGAAGAATAATCCCTGTTCATAGATAGGAAGACTCAACATCATTAAGATATTTATCCTACCCAAATTGATTTACAGATTTAATGCAATTCCAATAAAAATTACAACAGCATTTTTCACTGAATTAGACACACAAAATATGAAATTTATTTGGATGGTTAAGAGGCCTCAAACAGCCAAAGACCTATTGAAAAAGTAAAATGAAATCAGAGGAATCACACTGCCTGACTTTAAAAAACTATAAAGCTGCAGTGGTCAAAACTGCATGGTATTGGTACAAAGATAAACATACTGACCAATGGAACCAATTTGAGAGTTCTTAAATAGATCCTTGCAAATACAGTCACTGATATTCACCAAGGCCAGCAAGCCCATTCAACTGGGATAAGATGGCCTCTTCAAAAAATGGTGTTTGGAGAACTGTCTATACCTATCCAAAAGAATGATAGAGTAACACATCTCACACCCATTACAAAAATTAACTCAAATAGAACAAAGATATAAATATAAGAGCCAAGACTATAAAAATTTTGGAAGATAATGAAGGGAGGCTTCTACAGCATTATGTATTAGGAAATGGTTTCATGAACTTCACACACAAAGTCCAAGCAATGAAATAAAAATAGATGAATAGGACATCCTCAAAATTAAAACCTTTTCCACCTCAAAGGAATTTGTCAAGAAAGTGAAAAGGCAGCCTTTTCAATGGGAGAAATATATGATAACCATATAACTGATTGGGGTCTAATATCTAGGATATAAAAGAAAACACCTCAAAAATAAAAAGATAAACAATCTATTTTAACAATGGACAAATGATTTTAATAGATACTTCTCCAAAGAAGAAATACAAATGGCTAAAAAGCACATGAAAATATGTTCAACATCACTAGCTTTTAGGGAAATGCAAATCAAAACTACAATGAGATGTTATCTTACATACATTAGACTGGTGGTTTTTAAAAAATCAGAGAACTACAAGTGTTGGAGAGAATGTGGAGGAATGGGAGCCCTCATCCACTGCTGGTGGAGTATAGAATGGTGCAGCCATTGTGGAGGACAGTTTGGTGGTTCCTCGGGAATCTACCTATAGGACTGCCATAGGATCTAGCAATTCCACTGCTGGGTATATACACAGAAGAATTGAAAGCAAGACATAAACAGGTATATGGACACCAATATTCATAGCGACATTATTCACTATTGCCAAAACTTAGAATCAACCCAAATACTCATCAGCAGATGAATGGATAAACAAAATGTAGTACATACATAAAATGAAATCTTACTCAGCTGTAAGAAAGAATGCAATATTAGCACATGGGGTAACATGGATGCGTCTTGAAGACTTTATGTTGAGTGAAGTAAGCCAGGCAGTGAAGGACAAATATTACATGATCTCATTGATATGAGTTAAGCAAATTGAGCACATTTATAGAGCTGAAGCCTGGAAGATCGGATTACAGGAGATAGAAAGGGAGAAAAAATTTTGAGCCAATTCTCATAAGGGCAATACCTATGCTAATTTGAAGGTGTATAGTTGTGCAGTGGAGGTCATGACAGTGGTGCAATAATATTATTGGGTTAGGCAGTGCTGGTTTGTCAGGGGTCTAGTTGGGGAATTTGGGTTGGACAGTCCATGGAACTGGGCGGAGTTTTGGGGAAAGTAGCAGGTGAACAGTGGGGATTTGTGGATATGTGGTTGAAATTACAATGTTGGGAATGTTCTTTGGGCAACATGACAGCAGAGGGTTACTGGTTTAGGGTGTTGGGTGTGGGGACATTTGGGACAGGGCACACCTGGGTAGGCTTCTAGGGAGTGTTTGAGTATTAATCTTGTTATAGTACATTGTATCAGTGGGTGGAGACCCACATAATGATGGGGAAGGTGTTGGACTCCCATCCTGGGGAGTCCTGTTATGTTCTCAAATAGAGGGGCAGGAGTCTTTCATGAGCATAAGCAGGGCCTATAGAGGAGGAAATACCAGTATGTCAAGCTCTCAATGTTGTTGCAAATCACTATGTGTCTTTTTCTTCATGGAGTTAAGCCTGGTGGTTTCTGTGAGATATGAGGGGAGGGAGAGGAAGGAATAGAACAGGTGGAATAAGGGGCATTTTCGGGGCAATGGAAGTGTTCTACATGATCTTGCCATGATGGATACAAGCCATTTTAAATTTCCTCAAAATTTATAAAATTGTATGTTCCAAAATGTAAAACATTGATGATGGTTAGTGGCTATGTTTCAATATTTGTACATCAATTGTGAAAAATATACCATCCACATATAAAATATTACTAATAGGGGAAATGCGAAAAGGGGGAGGATGTTGGGTATATGGGAATCCCCTGTATTCTGTACATGACTTTTCTGTAACCTGAAACTTCTTTCAAGACAAAATGAAAAAATTAAGACACTGGGGGAATGAATAGAAAAAAACATGTCACTGTACATACAAGACAACAGATCTTACAGTGATGGAAGATATAATGTAAAATTTTTAAAATATTTTTAATTTACTATTATTCCAAATTTTTTTAATTTTAAAACTTTTTGTATTTTATTTCTTATTTTTAAAACTATCTTTATTAAGTTCTTTTCTTTTTAATTGTACTTGTTTACTTTGTTAGCTTCATTTTTAAAGAAATTTTGGATCACAGAAGGCTTACAACTCTGACAGGGGAGGATCATTGGTGCAGCATATTAGTGTTGCAGATACATGGGAGAAGGTTCACCTGGGACATACATATAAGGCATAAAAATGTGTTCAATTGTTCATGGGGCATTGCCACTGTTGGTGGAGATCCACACAACAACGGAAAGAATATCAAAATCCTATCCTGGGGAGCTCTGCCTCATTCTCTAATGGAACTGCAAGAATCCCAAATTATTGGGTCAATGACTATGTAGGAGAATGGTCCATTGATGGGCTTTTGATACTGATGACTGTACTGATGAACCTTTACTTTTGAAAGTGAAACTTAGCCTAGTATTATATGGTTCCTAAGAGTTACCTAGAGGGAGTCTCCTAGTGCCAGGGCTCCTGAGGGCTCTGGAGACATCCAGTACTATAGTCAGGGCAGATCATTTAGCAGTATTGTGCCTTGCCAGTGGTCCCTATGTTGGAATTTATGCTCCCAGTGTGACAAAGTTGAACTCAGCTGTGGTTTCCCTAAATATGGCTCTTCTGACCCTTCCATTTGAACCTATATTTAGTAGTAGAGTTGATAGGTGAACATCCAAGAGACTTAAATCTTTGGGCTGTCCATGTACCAGCTGGGATCTGAATAGCAACAGAATTGCAACACCTACTCTCCAATTCATTGGACTCACCCAGGACAACTATCAAGGAGGTGATGATGGACAACAACCATCCCAAGGAACTGAGAGTCTACAACTACAAGCAAGAGAGTCCATTTGCCCTATGGGATCAAAGCTCCCTCTGAATTAGAAATGGAGGGAGCATCAAATCCTCAGGATTGTAGTGTGAACTATGGGCCATAGTAGACTTACTGATAATCAGCTATAGACTTGTGATTCTAGCAAAGTAAGAATTTATATCATTGGTGTGGACACATTGGCCATTGGAGGTTCTGAAGGCAAGGAGGGGGAAAAACAGGTATAATTTGGGGACATTTTTGGGACTTGGGAATTGTCCTGAATGACATTGCAATGACAGATACAGGCCATTATATATTTTGCCATAACCCACAAAATTGTGTGGGAGAAAGTGTAAACTACAATGTAAACTGTAATCCATACTTAGTGGCAATGCTTCAAAATGTGTTCATCGATTGTAACAAATGTATCACACTAAAGAAGGATGCTGTTAATGTGGAAAAATGTGGGATGTGTAAAGAGAAGGACATATGGGAATCCCATACTGGGTCATTCCCTGCTGATGTTACCTAATTAAAAAGAATTTCCCTTAAGTGAATCTAATCAAAAGTTCCCATGTACAATAGGTTTACTTGCACAGGAATGGGTTAGCTATAATAACAGGAATTTCTGGGATCTACACTGTTTCAAACTGCCACAAAATGCAAACACTTCTTTAAGAGCTAACCTAATTCAAAGAAAAAAGTCAATTTCCTTCCCCTCCTGGGATTCCCTTTCTACTTGGCAAGTGTGACAATAACATTTGACATTGAGATCATTAGCATGTGGCACACACAGGAAGTTAGGTGGGACACCCTCACATATCCCCCTATGGCAGATGCCAGGATCAACTGAAAATAGTGTGTGCATTTGGCTCAAGAGTGAGTATTACTACCTCAGATCTCAGTAAGGAGTATAAGGTGGTATCAGGGAGGGTCTGGGAGTACCTTGGCTTCAATCATCCTATAATTCCAGCTAAGGGCCTATTAACTTGTGGTTCCCTTCTTGTGCAGGAGTAAAGGAGATCAAGAGAGCTGTGAATGGGGTCTGGAGCTGTGAGGAGTTTCTTGATGATGGGAAGCACAGCCTTAGGACCAGCTTGGAGGCAGAGAATCCAAGTGGCCAGGGCTGGAAAGAATGGCTCACCCAGTTATCCAGATACACTTTAACTCTTGACATCAGCAGTTCAGCCCTTCCCTACTTATGCCCACTGGTCCTGGAGAACCTCCATTAGATGTGACAGCCTCTGGATCATGGAAGACTGTTTCCTGACCACTTAGTGTATTGGATGGTCACAACAAGGGACTGTGAGAACCTGGCACATATGAGTTGGGGAAGAGAAGGTCCATAAACTATGTACATGTCTGGGAATCTGGGACTCCATCCTTATGAGGGTTGTTGAGGATTATAGTAGGAGACATGAAGGTCACTAAAAAACACAGTCCTGGGGAGATCTGCCTAGCCTAGGGAGCACTCAATGCGGAACAATGCTTCTGATGATCAGCAGAAGTAACCCAATTGGGAAAGAGAGAAGAACCAGAGTCACACCTTCCATTCTGAGACCCTAGTGCTCGTGTTGACAGCTCATCTCTAAAATGGGGAAATCACTGAGTGCACAGGAAAATCTCCCTAACAACTGCCCCCAACATTCATCCTGGTGGTTAGACCCACATCCCAAGTGCCCTCTATCTCTTTCTTAAACCAGGGGAACTTGACCTCTGCTTCTCACGGAGGAATTGGAGGGAGGTTGTCTAGCCTTCTTTTTTGCCCAGACTCTGGAGGTGCTACCAGCCTCCTAGTCTGCTCTGACCTGGATAAACTGCCTGGCCAGGCTCTCTGGGTGCCATCTGGGGGCAATGATAGCAGGGGGCAGATAATATATTTCTTTGTCCCCTATGTCTCCAAGATCTCAGTGCCTGGCTGAGTCTGGGGTGGCCTGAAGCACTAAAAGACATTGGGGCAGAGAGTGGGAGGTGGCAGGAGACCTATGGTATCATGCAAGATGGTTCCCAGGAGATAGTTGTGTAAACATGCTCTCACCAGAGTCTGCCCCTCACACTTGCTTGTTGGCCTTGTCTTGACTTTGAGGGAGACCTGTGACTGACCTGGGAGGGAAGTAAATAGCGACCTGGTGCACCATCTGGTGGTACCCAGCCAGGGCTGAAGGAGAATGGCTGAGAGGGGAAAAGTGTCTCCCCACCCACCATGGCCTGAGCACCTGTTTTAGGTCTGAACCCAGGAACAAATCAGGACTCTCAGTGGCCTGGCATGGTGCAGGGTCTGGGAATGATGCTGCCATTGGGAGGTGGCAAAGAGGGGTGATGTGCCTGGGGGCTGTGGGGACAGAGACCAGGCCTAGAGCCAAGCAATCTGTCACCTCCAACTGAGGACCAGAGAGGAGAGATTACCTCAAAGCCCAGGAATGAGTAGAGTGCTGAGGGTAAGGTAGGGATAGGCTCCCTAGGCCAGGGTTCAATGCCTGCTGTGTGGTTTTCTTTGGAAATGAGAGGCCCAAAGGTACTGGGGAATCCTGGTTCCCACTCCACAAACCTGACTATTTACCTCTTAGCATCGTCACTTGAGCACAGGCACACACATTAACACTCAAACACACACTCACACATTGACTTATGGGTGGGACCATGGGCCTGGGTGGCAGAAAGCAATTCCAGAAGGTGGTGTCCTGGAATTGCTCAAGGAGCAGAGGGAGAGCTGCTTTTCAGCACAACCTCAATACACACTTGCACCCCATCCTACATACTCACTAGTTCCTCATCACTGGGTTAGTGTAAGATCAGGCCAACAGCTGGCCCCTTCCTGGACCCTCTCAGGTGCAAGCTACCCACTTCTCTGCTGTCAGAACCCTTCTCCCTCCCAAGCCTCACTTCATGGTGGCTTGCCTACCTGACAATCAGGATTCAGTCATTAATGAAGCACAAAGGGCCATGAACTGGAGGTGGACAGAATAAGCATTGGATTACCCAGAAGAGGCTGGGTCTCTCTCCCCAACTTGGGCTGTGTTTTTCTCCTCCTTAAATGCTGAAATGGCAGGTAGCTGGACTCAGGTTTGAGAGAAGACTTCTTGCAAGAGATGGGTCAGGTCTTCTGGGGATCAGCAAAGCTTCATCTCTAAACTCCAGTTTCTCGGGTCACCCAACTGATTGGGCATTTCTGTTGCCTGTGGTGCTGAGGAGCAGGAGTTGGTCCACCTCCATCCATCCAGGCTGAAGCTCCCAACCCATCTGGTTCTGGTCCATTCCCTTAGGTTGGGGGTTAGGGCTCACAACCAAGGCAGCACCAAGAGCCCCAGCAGGAGGCATGGATGCTGAGGGTTTGAAATCTCATCTAAAGTGGGGGTGAGCTGGCTCTCACAAGCCTTATGGCCTAATGTAGGTATCCAGAGTTTGACTTGAGAAGTTGTGGTTTCTTTGTTCATACTTGACACACTCTGCTTGACCTCCTTCCTTGGTCCTGAGCCTCTGCTGCTGTAAAGCAGGGATGATGTGCAACATCCTTGGGCTCAACTTCTGCTTTGGGTTTCTGGAGGCCAAAGAGTGTGAAGAGCCCTCTCTATTCATGTTTTAGCTTCTGCATTTGAGCAAACTGCTAAAATGACTGGGCTAGGTGCCCCCCACCATACCCACAGGTCAGTATGCCTGTGTCCTCTCTTGAGTGTGGCTCTCTGGCAGGTACCCAGAGGCTCTTGGAACTTTTGAATGCCAAACTCAATCTGCTCCTCTGAAAAGTGGGGTGGTAGGAGGGCTGATCACTTGGTGGTAATTGTTGGTACCAAATGGGAGAAGCCATGGAAAACTTCTATGGTTTCTGCTTCTGTGGAAATATTGGGCAAAGGGGCCAGGGTCCATGTGTGGCATTTTCCTCTCCTACATTAAGGAGCTATGCCTCACCCTACACTCATCCTTGACCTCTGGAAAAACATTTTCCCATCAGTAAAGGATGTTTGAGATTCCATTTAAGGGAGGATTTCTTAACCATTTTTGTTCCACAGACCCCTTTGCAAGTCAAATGAAAACCATGGACCCTTTACGAACTCCACACTATATTGTATATTGTTTAATAAATATATCACACCCACACTGTGGGGAGATGGATTACCCACTTCCCCTTCCCACTGGCTATTTGAGTAGATTGCTGGGAGGGGTGGTGTTGAATTCACTAGGATCCAGTCCCTCTTGGGTGAAACAATCATAAGAGAGGTGACAAGATGTCTAACCTGTATTTGTTCACATAGTCTATAATCATGTTTATTATTAACTGTATCTGTTCACATTGCACCCATTAGCTATGTCACAAAAAAATGTGCTGTTCCCTGCTTGTGCATGTACACCTCTCTGCTATATTCTCTATATAAGCCTGTGGCCCTCAAAAGGTGGCATAGAGCTTCTTTCAGGCAGCTGCTACCAGGTTATGTGAGTAATAAAAGCATGACCAGTGTTGGGCTCCCATGTGGTTCTTCTGGAATATCAAATCATTTGGTCAGTCTTCCCAGGCTTGACCTCCTACATTACAATCGGTGTAGTCACAAGGATATTCCAGGTCTTCTAATGGTGTAAGAGCTGTCAACAGCATTGCAATCACAGGGAACACTATGAGGGAAATCCCAGAGGAGTCCCATTCATCTATGTGGTTTAAACTGGCTCACCTCATAGACACTTGGGTTCCTGTACATGACTTGGTGGGTGCCCCATATATGCCTGGAGGGTTAGTACAGTTAGAGAAGAATGTAGAAGATATCTTCATGAAAAAAGAAAGGAGCAATCACTGGAAAAGAATATAGGAGCAATGCTTGTAAAGAAAAAGGAGCAACATGCTCTGGCTGTAGCTGTTGCTTGGACAATTCTCACTGCTTTATGTGAGAGCAGATAAACAGTTGGCTGCTGAAGTGAAAACACTGAAAGCTCATAATACTTGCCTAAACTTTGGAAGAGTGTAAATGAGGTGTTACTTTGACAATGTTTTATGTTTTAGTCACATTTTATTTTGATCAGAAATTTTATCAAGATGTTAAAAGGAACTTTCAGTTTTGAATCAATAGCTTGCTCCTGATTTTCAAGCCTAAGTATACTCATAAAAGTAATCCAGAATATAAAAGTGATAAATGTATATCTGTCTAAACTGCTATATTAGTGCTTAAATGTATTTATACTGCTCAAGTATTCCAAACTAGTTGATGATTACTAATAAAAATGTTTCTAAGAATGAACATGCATATTACAGGCAACATGGATTCAGTAAAATCAGAGACGTGAAACGATGGAGGGCTTGGAGATAGCCATACCAAAGGAGTTGGAATTATGATCCAAATTAGTGAACTTTATTTTTCTGTTGGTGTGTCTTTACTATTTATGTGTTTGTTCAGTTCATACCTCCAAATGATAATTTTAACATAACAAATGAAAATTCTTAAAAGATCACTACTCAAATTGCCAAAAATTAAATAAGCATTTATATTGGTAAATTAGCATTATATATGTTATATATGTTATATATGTTATATATGTTAAATCTTTAAGATAATGCAAATTGTTAATTTTTGGCTAATGAAATGATTACAAACCTTTTTCAAAAAAAATTGTTTTTACCTAAATTGAAAGTAAAGATTTTTTTTTTTATAGAACAAAATGAAGATTATGAGACTTAAATGGATATGAAAGAAGTAGAAGGTTTTTGAGAACTTGTTTAAGGGGTTGTGTTTTGTCCTAAGATAAGATGGCTGTTTTTCACAAAATCAGGATGGACATATGTAAGACAAAACTTGAATGCATATGACAAGTTGTAGAACTGTAAGTGAAAGTGAATTTCCCTTATTGCTGATTATAATTCAAGCTTATTTAAAGGTGGAATTTGTTTTGAGATGAAGTAACTAGTCAATGAGGTTATTGATGGTTTTGGAAAGTTTTTAAAAGCATTTATCAAAGTGGAAGAGTACAATGTAAATTACTCTTGGAAAGCATTATTAAGTAGAATCAACTCTAGGAGTTGGTGATAATAACAAAAAGTAACTTTATAGTAAAAAAACCTATCCTCAATCTGTTTAATGGATTAAAAAAATACAGAGAAGTTAAGTCTTTTCCAAACTACTTACTAACTTATTGATCACTGTGATAGAGGCCTGCATAAATATAATGTTCAGGCCTGACAACCTTTCATATTCTCATAAAAGCCTTAAGCATATCTTTAATTGCAAACTGTTGGAAATAATTTCTTCTTTCATGTTGTAAAAATTGAGGTGCTGGAATATATACACTTAATCTGTATAATACTAGATAAAAATAAAATGTTGTTAATCATGATTTTAATTTTTATAAAAAATAGTATATGTAACAAAAAACAACTTCTTGATCTGGAAATCAAAATGTGGATGCTTTGACTCCTATTCATCTGATTTGCCCCCACTTCCACTATAAAAGCAGTTCTGTGGCTGCAGAAAAAGAGTGGCCACTGGGGGTTGCCAGAAGTGTTGCATAACACTAGATTATCATAAATTAAAGTAACACCACTTCTGTATGCAGCAGTCCCAAATATAGCTGGTTTATTACAAGAAATTTGTACCCGGGTATGTCACTGTCACATTGTTTTATATCTTGCTGCTGCTTTCTTTAGTGTCTTCTTAGAAAGTCAAGCCAGCCTGCATTCACCTTCTTGTGGGAAGGCCAACAATTAATTTTACAGGGCTTCCCCAAAGCTATGTGCATAGCCCAACCATCTGCTCAGTCCCCATGGCTAAGGGATCAGGCTGCATGAAAGAAACCTGTGGCTGAAACACTATTTAACCATTAATTATCTTTCAGAATTAAAAGAAGCATCAGAGATGCTTATTTTATCTTGAGAGCCTGGGATGAGAAAATAATTGGGACAACCTGCAGGGTCCCTGGTGCTCTGTCAAATTCTTAAGAGTTGTTAAAGTACAATGTTTTCCCACATCACAAACTACAAAGGAAAAAAAATAATGGCCATTCTGGGGTATTGGAGGCCCTTAATCCCTCATTTAGCTCAGATATTAAAACCATTGGATGTGTTAATCAGGGAAAGTTGTGCATGGGAGGACACTCTCAGCACACTGCTTTTAAAGAAATAAAGAGGGCAATAACACAGGCTCAAGCAGTAAGAAAGGATTGTTAATTGGATTTGGCCAGCACTGATATTGGTAAGCTTGGGCAATTAAATTATCTCTGCTTCTGTTTCCTCAGTTATAAAATGAGCAAACAATATTAATATTATTAGCAATGCAACTCTAGGACAGTTAATTGAATTAATATGTAAAGTGCCTAGTACAAAGTGCACACAAGAAATGTTATTTATTCTAATTTTTTTGATAATTTTAAAAGGTTGTTTCTATTTTGATAATTTTTTAAGGAGGTACAGGGAATTGAAACAAGACCTTATACATGGGAAGCAGTTGCTCAACCACTGAGCTACACCCACTCCCTATTTTTTAAAAGATACTTAGATTACACAAATGTTACATAAAAATATAGGGGATTCCCATATGCCCCAATTCCTACACTTCCCATAATTTCCCACATTAACAACATCCTTCATTAGGGAGGTACATTCATTGCAATTGAGGAACACAACTTGGAGGCTTGCCACTAAGCATGGATTAAAGTTTACACTATACTTTTCACTCTCTCATCCAATTATATAGGTTATGGCAAGATAAATAATGGCCTACATCTCTTGTTGCAATGTCATTCAGGAAAATCCCAAGTCCTGAAAATTGCCCTATATTGCACCTGTTTTCCCTCTCCCTGAAATCAGAACCTCCAGTGGCCACTGCCTCTACATCAATGATATAATTTCTTCCATTGCTTGAATCACAATAAGTCTATAGTAGAATAACAGTAAGTCTACTTTAGTCCATAGTTTATTCTCCAATCCTGAGGATTCTGGGATTGTGAAGTCCACTCCACCTCTAATTCAGAAGGGGCTGCAGTCCCATAGGGCTGATGGATGGGACTTTCTTACTTGAAGTTGTAGACTCTCCTGGTCCCTTGATATGGTAGTTGTCCAACATCATCTCCTTATTGGTTGTTCTGGGTGAGACCAATGAACTGGAGGGTAGATGTTGCAACTCTGTTGAGATTCAGAGCCCAGCTGGCACATGAATATCCAAAAGATTTAAGTCTCTCTAGTACTACTAGTACTTTAATACTAATTATGGGTTCAAATAGAAGAACAGAAAAGCCATGTGTTGGGATAGCACAACTGAATCTAACTCTGTCATACTGGGGTGCATAAATACCAAAGTAGGTCCCACTGGTAAGGCACCAAACTCCTGAGCTATCTGCCCTGACTATAGTTTCTGGATGTCTCCAGAGCCCTCAGAAGCCCCACTATTTGTGGTAGTACCTACTTTGGCAGTCAATGAGATACTACTGAGACATGCATAATTGTAACACCAGGAATGACCCCCTGACTCACTTTGAAGGCTTTTTGCCGTATAAACTCATTTGTCTTTACATTTTCCCCCTTTGGGTTAAGGTCTTTTTCCAGTTGCATTGCTAGTTGCTGTTTGGTGGTAATCCCTTGTTGTCAAGGAGGCTTAGCCCCAGGATTCATGTCCCATGCTGGGGGCAAGGTAATGTATTTATGTTGAGTTCATCCTAGAGAGGCCATATAATACTAGGCACCCTATAATACTAGGCTAAGTTTCAATTTCAAGAGTAAAGGTTTATACACACAGTCATCAATATCAAGAGACCATCAATGGACTATCCTCCATTAGGCATTGCCCCTGTACTTGGGGGGTTCTTGCTGATCCATTAGAAAATGTGGCAGAGCTCCCTAGGATGGGAATTTGATATTCCTTCAGTTATTGTGTGAATCACCACCCACCGTGACAATGCCCCATGAACATTTGAACACATTTATATGCCTTATATATATGCCCAGCTGAGTTTCCTCCCATATACCCTCTCTACCAACAACCCCACTAATGAGTCTCCCCTGACACAGTTATAGCCTTCTGTGATCCAAAACTTTTTCAAATATGAAGCCAATAAAATAGCCAAATACAATTAAGAAAATAAAATTATAATGAGAGTTTTTAATAAAAGAAATAAAATAAAAATAAAAAATGAAAATTTGGGATAAAAAATAATGAAAAAAACTTTTTTTTTACATTTTTCTTTTTATCACTGTAAGATCTGTTGTCCTATATGTACAATGACATTTTCTTCCATTTATTCCCCTAGTGTCTTACTTTTTTCATTTTGACCTCAAAGAAGTTTTAGTTTACAGAAAAGTCACTTACTAAATATAGGGGACTGCCATATATCCCAAATCCTCTTCCTTTCCCTCCTTCCCCTATTAATAACCTTTTATATGTGGATGGTACATTTGTTACAACAGATAAACAAATATTGAAACATAGCTACCAACCATGGTCAATGGTTTACATTATGGCATACATTTCGGACCATACACTTTTATAAACTTTGATGCAATTCAACATGGCCTGTATCCTTCATGGCAAGATCATGTAGAACATTTCCATTTCCCCCAAAAACCTGACTGTTCCATCTATTCTATTCTTCCATCCTCCTCCCCTTGGAACCCATGGCACCCACCTGGCTACACTCCTTGCACCAGATTCATAGTTACTTGCAGCAACACTGAGGGCTTGACACACTGGTCTGTCCTCCCCTATTAGGCACCACCCATGCTCTCAAGAGACTCCTGCCCCACTATTTGAGAATATAGCAGGCCTCTCCAGGATAGGAGTCCACCAACTTGCTGCTCATTCTGTGGGTCTCCACCCACACACTATGGCAAGAAGAACACTCTCTAGAAGACTGCCCCAGGTGTGTCCTGTCCTGAATGCCCCCCACATCCAACACCCCAAACGAGCAAACCTCACTTGCCATATTGTCAAAAGGGGCTTCCCAACAATATACTTTCAACCATGGACCCATAAATCCCCAGTGTTCACTTACTCCCTCCACCAAATCTCCTCTCAGCTCCATGGTCACTCCAACTCACCCTCCCAAACCAAACCCCTTTACAAATGAACACCAACCAACTCAACTGTATCATTACATCACTGTCATATGCCTCCACTGTACAAACACAGACTTCCACATTATCATAGATTTTGCTCATATGGGCATTGACTCACAACATCTCCCTTCTATTTCCTAAAATCCTATCTTCCAGACACTACCACTGTGAGTCTGCTCAATTTGCTTAACTCAAAGCAGTGAGGTCATGTAATATTTGTCCTTCAGTGACTGGCTTGCTTCACTCAATATAAGGTTCTCAAGATTCATCATTGTTATCCTGTGTGTTGATAATTCTTACAGTTCCTTCTTACAGTTGAATAATATTCTATTTATGTGTATACCACACTTTGTTTATCCATTCATCTGTTGAAGGGCATTTGGGTTGATTCTGACTTCTGGCTATAGTGAATAGTGAATAGTGAGTAGTGAATAATGAACATTGGTGTGCTTATATATCAGTTCTTGTCCTTGTTTTCAGGTTTTTGGGGAGGTATATACCCAGCAGTGGAATTGCTGGATCCTATGGCTGTTCTATAGTTAGATTTATGAGGAACCATGAAACTGTTCTCCACAGAGATTTCAGCATTCTACAATTCCTATGGCAAAGGATGACAATTCCTATTCTTCCACATACTTTCCAACATTTGTAGTCCTCTGTTTATTTAATAGCTGCCAGTCTGATGAGTGAAAGATAACATCTCATTGTAGTTCTGATTTTCATTTCCCGAAAAGCTAGTGATGTTGAGCATCTTTTCGTGTGCTTTGTAGCCATTTGTATTTCTTCTTTGGAGAAGTGTCTACTCAAATCACTTGACCATTTTTTAAATGGGATGTTTGTCTTTTTATTTTTGAGGTGAAGGATTTCTTTATATATGCTGGATATTAGGCCCCTATCAGATATATGGTTACCAAATAATTTCTCCCATTGAGTAGGCTGCCTTTTCACTTTCTTGACAAATTCCTTTGAGGTGCAAAAGTTTTGTGTTTTTTTTTTTAATTTTGAGGAACTTCCATTTATCTATTTTTTTTATTTCATTGCTCATGCTTTGGGTGTAAAGTTCATGAAAAAATTCCCTAATACAAGGTCATGTAGATGTTTCCCTACATTATCTTCCAAGGTCTTTATCATCTTGGCTCTTATATTTAGATCTTTGATCCATCATGAGTTGAGTTTTGTATGAAGTGTGAGATGGTGTTTCACTCACATTCCTTTGGATATAGATATCTAGTTCTCCAAGCAACATTTGTTGAAGAGGCCATTGTCTCCTAGTTAGATGGGCTTGGTGACCTTGTCAAATATCAGTCGACTGTATATGTGAGAATATATATCAGAACTGTCAATTCAGTTCCATTGGAGAGTATGTCTATCCTTGTACCAATATCATGCGGTTTTTGACCACTGTAGCTTTGTGGTATGTTTTAAAGTCAGGTAGTGTGATTCCTCCAATTCTGTTTTTCTTTTTCAATATGTCTTTTGCAATTTGGGGCCTCTTGCCCTTCCAAATAAATTTCATAGTTTCTCCAATTCAGCAAAAAATAAAATGCTGTGGTGATTTTTATTGGGATTGCATTTAATCTGTATTTAAATTTGGGTAAGATTGACATCTTAATGATATTTAGTCTTCCTATCCATGAACATGATATTCTTCCATTTAAGTCTTCTTTGCTTTCCCTTATCAGTGCAGTGTAGTTTTCTGCATTTATGTCATTTACATCTTTTGTTAAATTTATTCCTATATATTTTATACTTTTAGTTGCTAATGTAAATGGGATTTTTTTCTTGATTTCCTACTCAGATTACTCATTATTGGTGTACAGAAATGCTACTGACTTTTGTACATTGATCTTATAACCTGTAACTTTGCTGAACTAATTTATAAGCTCTAAAATTTTGTTGTAGATTTCACAGGGCTTTCTATGTGTAGGATCATGTCATCTGCAAATAGTGAAATTTTTACTTCTTTCCAATTTGGATGCCTTTTGTATCTTTTTCTTGCCTACATGCTCAACAAATTACTTCTAACACAATGTTAAACAGAAGCAGTGAAAGTAGGCATCTTTGTCTTGCTCCCAATCTTAGAGGGAAAACTTTAAGCTTTCTCCATTGAATATAATGTAAACTCTGTTTTTTTCATATAGACCCTTTATTATATTGATGAAGATTCCTTCTATTTCTATCTTTTGTAGTGTTTTTATCAGGAAAGTGTGCTATATTTTGTTGAATGCTTTTTCTGCATGTATAGAGATGATCATGTGTTTTTGTTTTTTTTTTTCTTTTGATCTGTTTATGTGATGTATTAGATTGATTGAATTTAGGTTGAACCATCCTTGCATACCAGGTATGAAACCTACTTGGTCATTGTGTATAATTCATTTGATGTGTTTTCAAATACAGTTAGCAAGTATTTTGTTGTGGATTTTAACATCTAGGCTCATTAGAGAGATTGGTCTATAGTTTTTCTTTCCTGTGTCATCTTTATTAGGCTTTGGTATTAGGGTGATGTTGGTATCATAGAATGAATTAGGCAATGTTCCCTCCACTTCTATTTTTTGGAAGAGTTTAAGCAGGAATGGAGTTAGTTCTTTCCAGAATATTTTGTAGAAATAACCTGTACAGCCATCTGGTCCTGGGCTCTTCTAAGTTGGGAGGATTTGTTGACTAATTCTATCTCATTGCTTGTGATTGGTCTGTTGAGTTAATCAATTTCTTCTTTTGACAATGGAGGCATCTTGTGTATTTCTAGGAATTGGTCCATTTCCTCTAAATTATCCATCTTGTTGGCACGTAATTTTTCAAAGTATCTTCTTATGATACTTTTTATTTCTTTGTTGTCAGTGGTGATATACACTTCTTCATTTCTTATTTTATGTATTTGCATCTTCTCTCTTCTTTTCTTTGCTAATCCAGCTAAGGGTTTGTCAATTATCTTAATCTTTACAAAGAAACAGCTTAAAGTTTTGTTTATATTTCTAGTGCTTTCTTATTTTCAATTTCATTTAGGTCTGCTCTAATCTTTCTTTCTTACTTTTTACTTCCTTAGGGATTAGCGTGTTTTTCTTTTTATAATTCCTCTAAGCGTGCAATTAGGTCTTTGATTTTAGCTCTTTCTTCTTTTATTTTACAGGCATTTATGACTAGGAATTTCCCTCTCGGTACGGCTTTTCCTGCATCTCATAGGTTTGATACATAGTATTATCATTTTCCTTTCTTTCAAGGTAGTTAATGATGACTTTTGAAATTTCCTATTTGACCCACTGTTGTCTAAGAGTGTGTTGCTTAACTTCCATATCTTTGTGCTTAATCTGCTTCTATGCCCTTTACTGATTTCTAGCTTCATTCCATTTTGGTCAGAGAAATTACTTTTTATAATTTCAATCTTCCTGAATTCATTGAAAGTTCTGTAGCTTAGCATGTGGTCTATCTTGGAGAATGATCAATGTACACTCCAGGAGAATGCATATCCCCCAATATTTGTATATAATGTTCTGTATATGTCTACTAGGTCCAAGTCCTTTAATGTTTTATTCACACTCTTTGCTTCTTTATTGATTCTCTGTCATAATATTCTTTGTAGTAGTGATAATGGTGTATTAAACTCCCCCACTATAATTTTAGAGAAATCTATTTCTCCACTTAGTTTTTCCAATGTTTACCTTTTGTATTTTGAGGTGAACTGGTTAGATGCATAAAAGTATATGGTTGTTCTTTCTTCTTGATAGTTTGCCTCTTTTATTAATATACAGTGTCCTTTGTCTCTTACAATAGTTTTTCATTTAAAGTTTGTTTTTTAATATATTAGTATAGCTGCTTCTGCCCTTTTTTGGTTATCATTTGCTTGTAAAATTCTTTATCAGCTGTTCACTTTCAGCTTCCATGCATCTCTCGGTGTAAGGTGGGTTGCTTGTAGACATCATATAGATGGGTCATATTTCCTTATCTATTCTTCCAATCTGTGTCTCTTGCCTGGTGAGTTTAATCTGTTAACATTCAATGTTATTAACTGTCAAGGAATTACTTGCATTAACCATATTTTCCTTAGGTTTATGTATGCCATATATTGTTTTTATTTCTCTTTTTATCTTTTTAATTGTTCTTATACTCGGGTCCAATTCTCTCTCTCCTGCTTTTTTCCTTTCAACCTGCAGATACCCTTTAGTATTTCTTGAAATGTAGGCTTCTTATTTACATACTCTCTTAATTTCTGTTTATCTGTGAATATTTTGAACCCTCCCTCATTTTTGAATGCCAGCTTAGCTGGATAGAGAATTCTTGGATGGAAGATTTTTTTCTTTTAGTATCTTATGTCATATCACAGCCTCCTTGCCACTATTGTTTCAGATGAAAAGTCATCACTTAATCATATTGAGCTTCCCTTTTTTGTGATCATTCTCTTTTCTCTTGCTGCTTTCAATATTCTCTCTTTGTCTTGAGCATTGGACAATTTGACAACTATATGTCTTGGAGAAGGAGGGTTAGGATTTATACTCTTTGGGGTGTGCTGTGCTTCCTGGACATGTATGCCCACTACCTTCAATAGGGTTTTGATATTTTTGGTCATTATTTCCTGCAATACACCTTCTGTTCCCTTTCCCCTCTCTTCTCCCTCTTGGATGCCTATAATGTGTGTGTTTGTGCATTTTGTGTTGTAATTCAGATCCCTGAGTCCCTACTGAATTATTTCTATCTTATTATCTATCTATTCTCCTATCTGATTTCAGCTGTACTGTCTTACACATCAGAGTTTTCCTCTGCATGTTCAAATCTGTTGTCATGTGCTTCCATTGTATTTTTGATTACTTGGTTTGTGCCATTCATCACCATCATATCCATTATCTTTTTATGTATGTTTATCATTTCTTCAGTGTGTCCTCTCAGTGTCTTCTTAATATCCTTAATGTCTTCCTTCAAGTTGGTCCATGATATTTGTTTGAACATCTTTGATTAGTTTTTCCATGTTCTGCCCCTTTTCCCTCTGGTAGTTTAAATTCCATGCAGTTGCCAGATTCCTGCTGATCAGCAACTGATCAGCAACTGATCGACCCTGTCTCTGTCTCCTTTCTGATGTAATTCCGCTCTTTACTTGGTAGCTGTACATGACAACCTGCCTTAGGTAATCCCCCCCCCCACCTCTGTCAGGTCAGAGTCACTTTCAGTATTTAAGGGGTGTCCAACTGGCTTAACTCACTACAAAGAAATCATTATGCACCCTCCCATACCCTTCTTCCTCACAGGGAATCAGTCATCACACTCCTGTTTGAAGCAGAGAATCAGTGGCTCCACCTAGCCTATCTGCCTTGAAGGTGGGGTATGTGTGCTGCTTCCAGCCACCAAGGTGAGCAACCCATGATTTTCCCCTGGCTTCCCTATCTGTCCAGGACTCCCCTAGATGACTCAGAGCACCTTCCCACTCTATATTTAGCCAAAGGAGCTGGCAGAGAGGAAGACATCTGCTCTCCTCTCAGTTGAATAAAATTCACCAGGAGTTTTATTCTCAGTTAATATCTCAGGGGCAGAGGAGGGGAGCCATTCCCAGTAGCTGGGAGGTTTAATAACTCATGATTACTTGTTTTGGCTTCTTCATCTTCTTGGTCCACACTCTCCTGGGAGTTATGAAGCAGTGTCCTCATTTACTGTACCCCAAAGCAGGTACCCAAGGCAGCTTCTGGCTCTTTCTCCATTGTTTTATTGAGAGATGAACCTTATCTTCTTAACGCATTGGCCATGTTCCATTAACCCCCTGTTATTTCTTTCTTTCTGCTTGCTTTGGGATTGTTATGTAGTTCTTTACCTAGTTTCTCTGTGTCTTCAGTTTGGTCTTTGATTTTAGCTATTTTTTAAATATATTCTCATTTCTTTTAAAGATATTTAGATAATATAAATGTTAAATAAAAATATAGGGGATTCCCATATGCCTGACTTCCTACATCTCCCACATTTTCTTAAATTAATAACATCCTTCCTTACAGTTATTACAATTGATGAACACAGTTTGGAGCATTGCCACTAAGTATGGATTATAGTTTACATTGTAGTTTACACTCTCTCCTTCACAATTTTGTAGGTTATGGCAAGATATGTAATGGCCAGTATCTCTCATTGTAATGTCATTCAAGACAACTCCCAATTACAGAGTTGTAATTTATTTATTAAAAAATTTTATTTAAAAAAATTTTTGTCTTTTTTAATATTGGCATTTGAAGCTATAAATTTCCCTCCCAGCACAGCCTTCACTCTATTCCATATGTTTTGATAAGTTGTGTTCTAGTTTTCATTAATCTCAATATATTTACTCATTTCCTTGCAATTTCATCTTTGTCCCACTGATTGTTTAGGAATATGTTGTTTAGGCTCCATGTATTTGCAAATTTTCCATTTTCCACCTATTATTGATTTCCAACTTCTTTCCATTATGATCAGAGAAGGTACTTTCTATAATTTCAGTCTTCTTAAATTTATTGAGAGCTGTGTTGTGGCCCAATATGTGGTCTCTCCTAGAGAAAGATTCATAGGCACTGAGAAGAATGTAGAATCTGCTGATGTGAGGTGAGTTGTTCTGTATATGTTAAGTCCAGCTCATTTATCACATTGAGTTCTCTGTATCTTTGCTGATATTCTATCTAGTTGTTCTATCTATTGGTGTCAGTGGTGTGCTGAAGTCTCCATCTATGAATGTAGAGATTTCTCTTGCAGTTTTGCCAGAGTTTGCCTCATATATTTTGGGCACCCTTGTTAGTGCATAGATATTTATGACTGATATTTCTTACTGGTGGTTTGTCCCTGTTGGCCTTCTGCATCTCTTATCACTTCTTTGCATTTAAATTCTGTTTTGTCGGTCAGCAGTATACCTACCCTTGATGTCTTTGGATATGATTTGCATGAAATATCTTTTTCCAACTTTTCCATTTCAGTCTATTTGCATCCTTGGGTCTGAGGTGAGTCTCCTGAAGACAGCTTAGAGATGGCTCATGTTTTCTTATCTGCTCTGTTAGCCTGTCTTTTGCTAGGGGGGTTTAGTCTGTTAACATTCAATGTTATTCCTGTAAAGGCATTAATTAATTCAGCTATTTTGTTCTTTGTCTTTCATATGTCATGTCTTATTTTTGTTCTCTTCTTACCTTTCTGGATACCCTATCTTGTACACTTCACTCTTGCACTCCCCTCCAAGCCTCTCTTTTCTTTTCTGGCTGCAGAAATACCTTTAGTGTTTCCTGCAGAGATGCATTCTTGTTTATGAACTCTTAGTTTCTGTCTATATGTGTATATTTTAAACTCACCATCATATTTGAAGTAGAGTTTTTCTGGATAATGAATTCTTGGCTGGGAGTTTATCTCTTTCAGTACCTTAATTATATCATACCACTGCCTTTTTACCTCCATGGTTTCTGAAGATAAAGCCACACTGTCTTATTGGACGTCCCTTGTATGTGATGTTTCACTTTTCCCTTGCTGTTTTCAGAATTTTCTCTTTATCTTTGGTATTTGGCATTCTGAATATTGTGTGTCTTGAGGCAAGTTTATTTGCATTTAGTCTAATTGGTATATGCTGTGCTTCCCGGACACATATATTCAAGTCTTTCAAGACAGTTGGGAAATTTTTGGCCATCATTTCCTCAAAAATACTCTTTCTGCTCCTTTTCCCTTCTCTTCTCCTTCTGGAACTCCCATAATACATATGTTACTGTGTTTCATGTTCTCATTAACACCTTGAGCCCCTGCTCAATTTTTTCCATTCTTTTCACTGTTTGTCCTTCTCTCTTTTCAATTTCAATCGCTCTTTCCTCTACACTGCAAATTCTTTCTTCTATGAATTCAAATTTGCTGTTGTGTGCCTCTATTGTATTTTTAATCTCACTTATTTTGTTCTTTTTTCCCATACGTCTGTTATATTTGTATCCAAGTTTTCAATTTTTTCTTTGCACTCATCCAGTCCCTTCTTAAGGTCTTTTATCACTTTAGCCATGTTGTCCTTCAACTCCATGATTTGATTTAGGAGATTTGTATGAACTTCATTGATTAGCTGTTTCAAGTCCTTTGTCTTGTCTGTAACTTTGGTTTATTACACTGCCTGGGTCATATCTTTCTTTTTCTTTGTATGTCTTATAATATTTTGCTGATGTCCAAGCATCTGATTCTGATGCTGAGTTTAATCTGATGTTCAGTTTCTCTCTCCTACCTAGGTATTTACTGTTAAGAAGCTGTGTGCTACTGCTGTTCTTTGACATTTGGATCAAATTGTTCAAGGTATTTAGAATTGTTCCAGTTTAACTTCTGAGTTAATTCTGGACAATTCTGGGCTAAGGAACGAGTAATGGAGTGCAGGCCAGTATCCAAGGTCCTTGGAGAGGGTGTCAGTAAATGAACCCTGCTTCCCACTTTTATTTATTTCCTTTTTTTTTCTTTCCATGCACTTCAAAAAAATTTTTTAAAGATACTTAGATTACATAAATATTACACAAAAAATATAAGGATTTTCATAGGCCCCACCTCCCACAGCTCCCACAACCTCCCACATAAACATCCTTCATTAGTGTGGCACATTAATTGCAATTGACAAACACATGCTGAGACTTTGCCAATAAGCATGGACCATAGTTCACATTGTAGAAAACACTCTCTCCCACACAGTTATGCATGTTATATGATGATATAAAATGGCCTATATCTGTCATTACAATGTTACACAAGAAGATCCCCAAGTCCCAAAAATCCCCCTGTATTACAACTACTTTTCCCTCCCCCTGCCCCCAGAGCCTCCAGTGGCCATTGGTGCCACATCATTGTTGTAATTTCTTCCATTGCTTGCATCACAATTTGTCTATAGTAGAACGCAAATAAACCCACTCTGGTCCGTGGCTCTTCCCCCCATCCTGAGAAGCCTGGTTGGTGATGCCCTCTCCACCTCCAATTGAGAGGGGGCTTTTATGCCATGGGGAAGATGGATGGGATTATCCTGCCTGAAGCTACAAACTCTCTCCATTCCCTGGAACAGCCATTGTCCATCATCTTCTCCTCACCAGTTGTCCTGAGTGAGTCCAATGATCTGTAGAGTAGGAGTTGCTGCTCCACTGAGGTTCTGGACACAGCTGACACATGGACAGCCCAAAGGCTCAAGTCTCTGGATGTACACCTACAATCTCCAGCACCAAGTATACGTTTGAGTAGAAGGGACTGATGAGCTGTGTGCAGGGAAGATATAGGTGAGTCCAACTCTGTCACTCTCATAAGCACAAACTCCAAAGTAAGACCCACTGGCAAAGCACCAAACTCCAGATCTATCTGCTCTGACATAGGTCCTAGGTGTCTCCAGAGCCCTCAGGAGCCCCTCGATTTGGGGTGATATCCACCTTGGAATTCTATGAGATCCTACTGAGATATGTGATGACCTCCAAAATCATTTTGAAGTCTCTTAGGCATATAAACTCATTTGTCTTTACAATTTTCCCATTTTCTTCAAGGTCTTTTTTCAGTAACATTGCCACTTGGTACTTCTTATAAATCCCTTGGTGCCAGGGAGGCTCATCCCCAGGAGTCATGTCCCATGCTGCGAGGGAGGTAATGCATTCATATACTGAGTTTGGCTTAGAGAGAGGCATTTGAGCAACAAGGAAGCTTTCAGGAGGCAACTGTGAGGCACCCCATAACAACAGGCTGAGTTTCAATTTGAAGAGCAAAGACTTATAAGGCTAGTCATCAATATCAAGGGCCCATCAGAGGATCATCCTCCTTTATCAGTTACTGCCCCTGCACTTGGGGGACTGTTGCTGCTCCCTTAGAGAATGTGTCAGAGCTCTCCAGGATGAGAATTCAGTATTCTCTTCTTTATTGAGTGATTCTCCACCCACTGTGACAATGCCCCATGAACATTTGAACATTTTTATATACCTTATATTTATGCCTAAGTGAACTTCCTCCCATGTATCCCCCATCCCTGACATCCCACACCAATGATCCTCCCCTGCCCCAGTTGTAACCCTTCTGTGATCCAAAACTTCTTCAAAGATGATGCCATTACAATAGTTGAATACAATTAATAGGAAAATGAAATAGTAGTGATAAGTTTAAAAGTAAAAGATAAAGTACATAATTAAAAAAAAAACTAAAACTAAAATTAAATTAAAAATTGGGATATTAAAAAAATGAAAAATATGAAAAAAATTTCTTTGATCATTTACCTTTCATCACTGCAATATCTGGTGTCAAGTCTGAACTGTGGCACCTTCCCCCTCTCATTCCCCAGTGTCTCACTAATTTTCATTTTATTTTCAATGAAGTTTTAGGTCACAGCAAAGCCACATACAGAATACAGGAGACTCATATACTAAACATCATCCCGCTTTCCTCATCACCATATTAATACATTTTTATATATGGATGGTAGTATTGTTGTAACTGATATACAAATAGTGAAACATAGCTACTAAACATTGTTAATGGTTTACACTATTGTTTATATTTTAGATTGTACACTTTTATAAATTATGATGATATTTACCATGTCCTGCATCCATCACTGTATGGTAATGAATAACATTTCCACTTACCACTAAATATTCCCTGTTTCATCTATTCTATTCCTCCCACCCCATTCCCCTGGGCCCATGACAACCCCTTGGCTTGACTCATTGGATGACAAGATTCATAGTTACATGCCACAAGAGGTCTTTACACACTGTTTTGTCCTCCCCTATTGGGAACTGTCCTTGCTATTGACAGACTCCTGCCTGTCTATTTCTGAACAAATCGATCGTCCAAAAGATGGGAGTCCAACTCCTTCCCACTCATTAAGTGGGTCTCCATCAACTGATACAACACATTATGACAGGATGAACACTCACACACTCCCTAGAAGCCTGTTGTAGATGCACCCTGTCCCGAATGCCACCCCCAACCAACACCCTAAACCAGACCCTTCCTTGTCATTTTGCCAGCATAGATTACATCTGTTTGTTCATGCACTTTTATGATCTGGCCAACAGATAGCACTTTTTAGCAGACCTCTCTGCTCATACTGCAAATGTCAGGGTGAATGCATTCAGTGTAACTCTGAATGTGGGCAGGTGGTGCAAAAGCAACGCCCTTAGGGCTGACCACACTTCAATAACAAACTTTCTCAGAAGCTATTCTCATGCTTAAACAGGTCCCACCCTCCCTCCTTCTGCTCCCTCAACAAAAAGCCTGGGGTAGTAGGGAGGGTGCTTGAGAAGGCCAATTATTTTAGATCTCTGCTGGTTCTCACTGCATAAAATGTCATGGCCCCACCTCCGCTAGAAGTATTCGACCAAATTCACTAATCAAAATCTGAATTTCCTGTAGACTGCATTCCTCCCTCTCCCCTTTCTTAGGGAAGAGGACTACTGCAACTAACTCAGTCCATAGTCACTGCTGTCCACAGCTACTTCAGTGTGCTGACTTCTGTTTTCTCTAAAGCTGGGGAGATAGGTTTCTGCTGCGGCTTTTGCAGCTTTTCTCACAGGATTTTTTCAGCCAGGTGAGTCTCCTTTCCTTCACCCCTATCTCTTCTAGGTCATATCTAGCCTTCCCCTGCTCCTGATCCACAGAGCAGTCCTCTACACAGGGTTCTCCTGTCTTTTAGCTATTTTTTTCTGGGAAGACATGATCCTTTTGTCTGTCTTATTCTCCATCTTCCAGGAAGCCCCAGAATTGCTTTCTTAATTACCATTTTGGAAAGTTCATTGCATGTTTATAGATACACAACTGAATTCTGATTTTGCTGCCATCTCCCAGACACACTTACCAGCACCAGGAATCAAAAAGAGTTCAGCACAGCTCACAGAAGCCCATCAGGCTGTCTGGACTGGACCCCACAGAGACACAATGGGAAAGACTGTAGACTTGCAATTTCCGCAGCATGACTTTATGCCTTACCCTCTACTCATAACATCAGCAGCAGGATGGAACCTCCAAAAGAAACATATTCCCAGTCTGAAATCAAAGAGAGCTCTGTCCATGTAGGGCAGCTCCCACAGGTAGGTAATCAGGAACATTTTCCCCGTAGTACAGGGGTTCTTAACAAGTGTTGCATGAGTTTGAATCAAAATTCAAAATAACATTATTCTGAATGGTAGGTATGTGTTGGTGCAGGTGTGATATATTTATTAGATAATACACAGTAGAGTGTGGACTTATTAAGGGGTCTGTGGTTTTCATCAGTCTGGCAAAGGGTTCCACAGAACACAAATGGTTAAGAACCTCTGCTGTAATGGGACCAGAGCCTCTTTGTTCTAGCAACAGTAAGGACCAACAGGGAGCCAATGGGAATTTCTTCAAGGTTATCTGCAGATATATTCATGTCAAGTTTGCCAGAAGGAATCTCAAGGAACCTCAAAACAAATACATAGGGGAGATAACTTAATCCTCCAAAAGCCAAAGTAAACTCATTAAACTTTCTTTTTTTAAAGAGTTATTTCATTTATTTATTTGTCTCTCCCCACACCTTGTTGTTTTTGCACTCGCTGTCTGCTCATCTTCATTTTCTTAGGAGGCATCAGGAACAGAACCTGGACCTCCCATGTGGGAAGGAGGTGCCAAATCATTTGAGACAACTCTACTTCTTGCTTGTTGTGCCTCTCATTGTGTTTTCCTGTTGCATTGTCATCTTGTTGCATCATCATCTTGTCACATTGTCATCTCATTGCATCATCTCGGTGCGTAAGCTTGCCATTCCAGCCCCTTGCACCAGCTCATTATCTTGTTCCTCTTCCTTAGAAGGCACAAATAACCAAACCCAGGACCTCCCAAGTGGTAGGTGGGCACCCAAGGGCTTGAGCCTCATCTGCTTCCCTTATTAAACTTTTGATGGAGCATGAGGATCATGAGCTGAATGGAGCTCAAAGAGATGATATGGGAGACCAGCAGGTGCTGAATACAACAGCCATGAGTGGAACCAGAACAATCCATATATGCTGCTGTAACATATTTCACACCATGCCAAAGGATATAGTTCAGGGCAGGGTGGAGATAGGCAGATGTCATAGCAGGTTCTCAACAGGGTTCCACTGAAGAGGATCCCAGCACCTTCATATTCTACAAAACCATTACTACCAAAATCACTAAGGAGTTTCTGCTTTAAAAGTATTCCATGAGATGTGAGAGAGTCAAGATTATGGCCACTGACCTTCACTATAAAACTTGTAGAAGGACAGGACAAGGGAGGAGGGCCCCAGGACAAACATACCAGTCAAATCTCTGGAGTTCCACCTGCATGGTGTGCAGAGTGAACACTTGGCAGCAAAAGCATTAGGGCCCCTCCTCTAGTCTCTCAGTTGGCTCCTAGGAGCACTTTAAAGCTAAAGTACATTTCTGAGTTTGGCAGTAATAGTTTAAAGGCCCTGGAGATCCCAGATATCCTTTTTATTTTACCCAATGGAGTACCCACTGCACCACATGTACGGCAGCCTGTAACACTTGATCAGGTCTCACTCACAACCAAGTGCATTGGGCACCTCAGCAGATCTCCTGCATCATCTCTTGGTGATCCAGGTAGCTCATTATTTCAATCCTCTATTTCAAGTTCCATGAGTGTGGCTGGGCCTCCTGGAGATCCTGTACATCTTACCTTTGTACTTCTTCTTCCATTTGTCTTGATCCCTACTGGTACACCCCAAGCATGCATTACTGCAGATAAACTTAGTGAACTGCTTCATGGCCCCTTGCTGACCCTGGATGTTGCCAAAAGGGGAGATGGTCTCACCCCATAGGAAAAGCCTGCTCCTTGCCAATCACTTGGTGTTGCCCCATATGGTCAGAATTTTCCTTGGAAACAGCTTGGGGACAATTGTTTCGACCAGGGTTTCCATCCTCACTACAGCTCATGTATCCAGAGGGTGAGGCCAAAAGGCTAATCTGGGAGTTCGTTCTGGACTGGGGTCCCTCCCAGTGACATTCTTAAGACTCAGACCTGGGGCCAGGCTAGGCTACACCAAGGCTGTCTGGAGGTTTTGCTGCAAGTAGGGCAGGACCTGGGACTATGTGGCTGTTGCCAATCTCTGGGAGGATCTTGGCTCTGGTGCACTTTGGCTTTCTCTGTCCTTCCAAATGAAGGACTGACTAAGGCTGCTCTTCTCTAGAATAGGAATATTTCATGGTCACCAGAGCTGATGGAGTGGTTGTTCCTTGAAGGGACAGGGGTGAGCTTCTCCCTCTCCTTGCTTGGCAAGGGGTGGGCAGGAATAGTGAACATGCTCCAGGCTTTCCTTCCTGAACTCTGGTCCTTTTCATGACAATTGTACTTCATTTATTCCTTTATGTTTTTGAATAAGGAATTAAAAGTGGAATTGTGTGTTCACTGTATCTTTAGAGCATAGTCTTGGCAGGCACACCATGCTGTTCCATGTGGTGTATGGAGGGACTGCAGCTGTGTTTCTGATCAGGTGAGGCCTGTGGCTGCAGGGCAATGGTGGAGGCCTCCTGCTCCCATCTGTTGTAGCCCAGCAACAGACTGAATGTCATGAGTTCATCATGCCTTTTCAAGAGTAATTCCTTTACCTCTTCTATGCTGTATCCCTTGGACATCATCAAAGCTTTCTCATGAGGTTCAAGGAGGGGTGCCACATAGGGCTTCAGTTCTTGATGTTCATAACCCTTATTTACCCAGAGATTGTTTATTATGTGCTGTAGTGTTCTTTTACAAGTGTCTATGATTTTTACAATTTCTGATAAGATTTACACAGTCCATGAATTCTCTTCAGGTCTTCAAAGTTGAGTGAAATTGAAAGGTAGATCCCTGCTCATGATGGTATAGAGAATCACTCCCAGGCTCCAGACATCAACAGCAGGCCCATCATACATTTGTCCCTGCCAGATTTCTAAGGCAGTATATTGGAGACTACCACACAAGGTTTCCAGCTTCTTTTTTTTTTTTTTTTAATTTTTTTATTATGGGTAAAAATCAAAATTCTCACAATACATACAAACA